>JAVYIG010011024.1:0-64075 GCA_035222895.1 Strongylocentrotus droebachiensis
ATAGCCCCCCCCCCCCCCTGGCGTTCAAGGGGGGAGGGGGGTTACGATTTTTCAAATTTTCGAGGGCCCCCAAAAAGATTAGTGCTCTCTAGTAATTTCGCGACTACTCCGGAACCGCGGCAGATATAAAGTTTTTCTTTCATGACTTTTTTCTTTCGAGTCTTACGCATCTTTTGAAACATTTTTTTGTTGAAAATCGGACTTATAGTTGCGGAGTCAAGTGACCTTTTGTTTTTGCATGTCAGCCCTAAAATCGCTCATTTTTGTGATTTATGTACCAAACATATGGAAATACCATTTATTCTTTTAAAAAAAGAGAAAATATTGGTTATTTGGTCTTGTTTCAAGTTAATGTGTTTGATTTTGGGTCAAAATAGTTGAATTGTGGTTAGAAATGAAATAAAACAACAAAAATAATATAATACATAAATACAAATTATCAAAACAAGAGATAACATAGGGATAAACTGGCTCTTTAAACTTTGTTGTATTATTATTCTAACGAATATTATGTAGTGTAAAAGAACGCTTGAATATGAATTATATATGATTTATGGGTAAAAATGTGAATTCTCTGACCTTGTTTGCATAAATTACCATAAATATGCATTTTCGCGGCGATCGGCGGTGAAACGGCCGAGATCTTAGGGGGACCCCCCCCCCACCCTCAAGTCTACTCCAATCACATTGAAAAAAAGTATGACTTAAATCATCTCTCTCATCATTATACCGCTATAGTATTCATGTTTTTAATATTATTTATTGTCCATTAAACAAGTTCATAGAGAAAGTACTTATCTCTCTGTAACATTAAAAAAGAATCTTCATTAATTTGTCTTAATTTGTATTGATAGCCTTGTTGTCGCCAACAGTGGCGTAGGCAGGTGCGTCTCCAAAGGGGGGTGTGGGTTGCGACACCCCCCCCCCCACCTGTCAGGATATTGTCGGTAAAATTGCGCTGCCGTCGGGAAAACAGAGAAAAGGGGGAGGGGAAAAAAGAGAGGAAAAAGGAAAGAAAAGAAAAAGAAAAGAAAAAAAGAAAAAAAGAAAAGAAAGGAAAGAAAAGAGAAGAAAGAAACAGAAAAACGAAAAAGAGGGAGAATAGGAAAGAAAGGAAAAGAAAGAAAAGAAAGGAGGCAAGAGCCCTTTGCCCCCGTTTCCCTCTTTTATTCTTCTTCCTCTTCTTTCTTTCCTTTTATATTTTCTTTCCCTTTCCCTTCTCTCTCTCTCTCTTATTTATTTTTTGCCGGGGGGGGGGGGGGGTAGGAGGCAACAGCCCTTCGCCCCCGTTTCCCTCTTTTCTTCTTATTCTTTTTGCTCTTCTTTCTTTCCTTTTATCTTCTCTTTCCCTTTCCCTTCTCTCTCTCTCTCTCTTATTTTTTTTTTGGCGGGGGGGGGGGGGGAGGCAAGAGCCTTTCGCCATTCCCCCGTTTACCTCTTTTCTTCTTCTTCTTCCTCTTCTTTCTTTTATATTTTCTTTCCCTTTCCCTTTTCCTTTTCTCTCTCTCTCTTATTTTTTTTTTTGGCGGGGGGGGGGGGGGAGGCAAGAGCCTTTCGCCATTCCCCGTTTACCTCTTTTCTTCTTCTTCTTCCTCTTCTTTCTTTTATATTTTCTTTCCCTTTCCCTTTTCCTTTTCTCTCTCTCTCTTATTTATTTTTTGGCGGGGGGGGGGGGGGGGTGAGGAGGAGGCAAGAGCCCTTCGCCCCCCCCCAGTTTCCCTCTTTTCTTCTTATTCTTCTTTCTTTCCTTTTATCTTCCCTTTCCCTTTCCCCTTTTTCCCTTCTCACTGTCTCCCCCATCAACATAGTAATAACGAAAGAGACCACTCTGTAATCAAGACCATTCCATTTTATTTAATACATTTTCGATATACTTAAATTGGCAACTATTACCTTCTGTCCGAGATCCTCATTGTAAACGACTGATGCGAAAGACTAGTCGACGCACCGTTTCGAGAAAAGCCCCCCCGCTTTTATCGAAAGGGTGTGTTAAAACGGTACTCCGCTCTCAACGCACCCATTCGAGAAAAGCCCCCACTCTTTTATCGAATGGGTGCGTTGAGCACACCACACCGCGCCGCGCCGCACCGCACCCTTTCGATGAAAGCCACTTTGTAAAACGTTCTGCGGGGCCTGCATGTAAATTGTAAGAGTGGTGGTGATGCAGATTTTTGTTCCGCCCCCGCCCCACAAAATTCTTTTGCTCATTACACATTAAAACGATATTGACAACTACAGCATTTCCCCTCCATATCCCGGCGGTCGCCCAACCCCTCCCCCCCCCCCCCCCAAACAAAAGAGAGAGAGAGAGAGGAGAGAAAATAAGTGGACATAGGAAGAAAAAGGAACAGACAAAGAAACATTTTGAAAATTCAGTCAAGGATTAAGAGTCGAAAACGAAACACAACGAATCGTCTTCTTTCTCTAATAATTTAATGAAATTTCAAAGCTTTCGCGCTTTGCGCGGGTGGGGGAACTGAAAAACAATTTAGCTCCTGGACACGGGTTTATAGGGTTAAATTTGTAATCATTAAGACATTGACATTAATATATTTTTCGGTAATTGGTGACTAGTTTCATCGGTAATCGGTGGCCTCTACACCCCCCCCCCCCCTACTGAAAAAGGTCTAGCGACGCCCCTGGGTGGGGAGGGGGGGGGGGGGCTTGAGGTGGAGGGGAGCAGGAGGAGAAAATAAACAACAAACATATGAAATACGAAATCTGAAATTACCAGAAAATGATGATGATGTCTGGATAATGACAACGATGACGAAATGATTATGATAATGGTGTTAATGATGATATGAAGAAGGTGATGATGGTAATAATGAAGGAGAAGAGGAAAAGAGGAAAAGAAGATGATGATGAAAATAATGATGAAGAAGAAGAGGAAGAAGAAGGAGCTGGAGGATAAGAAGAAGAAAATTATATTATTATGTTATAATGATATTATTATTATTATTATTGCCATCATCATCATCATCATCATCATCATCATCATATATAAATTGTTTGAGTAATCTTTGAGATCTTTCTTGAGTGTGTGGTGGCTCTGAAAAGAGCCGTTGGGTTTGTTCTTCTACACTGGGTAGAGGTCCCTGGCGATTTGCGTCCAGAGATGGTAGAAGGCAGATCCTTCCCCGAACCGCTGGGCCCACATGAACTCTGCAAGGTAGTCCGCAATCATGTCCCGGTTGGTCGGCCCTCTTCCCGCCTTGAATTTGTCTTTGGCCCGTGACCACATGGCCTCTACTCGATTGGTGCACACACCCGTGTTGGGATCCACGAAGTGGAGGGTGTGGTTCACGGTACCGTGCTGGTACCCAGCTGCCAGGTTGGGTAGCTGATTGTAGGCAGCCCACATGTCAGTCCACACGATGGATCCCGGTGCCACCCACTGCTCAATAATGGGTAGCAATGTGGCTGCGTCCCGCCTGTCCACTCGGACTAAGAATCCTCTCTTTCTGGCCTGTTCATAGCCACCAAGTACCCATAAATTCTCTCTGTAATGCCCCACATGGTTCTTGCGGCGGCAAAACAAGGATTCGTCGATTTCGACGACGACTCCAGGGCCACCGATCTGTTCGGGGTGATTGGTAAAGTAACTGACTGCAACATCCCTCAGGAATTGTTTCCAGTCCACAACCGTGTGGCTGGAGATCCCCAACTCCTTCTCCATGTTGAGTTGTGATAAACCCCTGGCCGACCCGGCGCTCGACGCCCACTCGTAGGACAGGCCGATCACCTGCCACAACTCGAGATGTGACATCTCGAAGAAGCTGCCCTTTCGGATGTTGACGACCTTCCTACATTGGTTGTAAGAGCATCTCCAGGTTATGCTGTCGATAGCCCTGTTTCTAACCTGATCATGGCATGCAGCTCCGCAGTCGGGGCATACCATGTCTCTGGCTAGGAGGCCATATCGTCGGCACCATGCGATGGTAGCGGCCCTGTCGTACTTGAATCTTGCCCCAATCTCAGTAAGGGAGATGGAGTCAAATTCATCTTGGACAGGCAAAGGTTGAGGTTGAGCAGCAGCCATGGTTATAGATAATATTGCTCGACGAACAAACTGGCAAAGAACTCAGAATCTCGGCTATATATACACCATATCCTGAAGACTGATGCATTCGTTTATTTCAAAAATGTAATACACTTACCTTGCTGATTCCGAACCATAACATCGGTCTCTTTGATTAAAAGGAAGTTTACTGTTCGAAAGAGTTCCAGACTTGTTATTGTTGTTGTTGAGATTAATTTTCGTTCCCATCGTAATTGGATGATTTTCGCCAGACGATCAGTTTCCTTTGATTTAAAGACGCCGCATCAGTGGTCAGGAAGAGGGTACGATTCTCACCAAATTCAGCGTCGTCATCGCCATATGTGTTACATTTCTCGTTCGACAGGTTCCCACGGGTACAGAGGCGGTACGAGTCCAGGACTTAATTAAACATTATCAAAATGTTCTTCTCTGTGTATTATAATGATTCATCTACCTATTTATGTAACTTTTTTATTTTTCTACCTATCTGTTTGTCTGTCAATCAATCTATTAATCTATCAATCAACCTATCTGTCCATTAATTTATCTCTTCATCTGCTTCTTTAGGTATATATCTATCTATCTGTCCATCAATCTATCTTTCTATATATATATATATATATATATATATATATATATATATTCATCTATTCATATGTTTATTTATTCCTTTATTTAGATAGTTATTTGCCTATCTATCTGTTTATCTATCCATCCAACTGTTTATTGATTTATTTTTAACTGGCAGCAGGCTTGCAGCGCAATAGTCTTCAATTCTTCATAGGTCGAGAGAATTACTCCAAAGTCCCCATAATATCAAGTTGATCATTGATGTATAAAATGTATTTCAATGTTGATAGACGTGATATTAAAGAAGCTCTCCCTTTTATGACAATAAGTTAAAATAATGATTATTCTAGATGTTCCCACGATGAGACATACCATGTTTTACATTATCGGAGAGAAAATTTAAATATTTGAAATTGAATATATGATAAAATACGTACAAGGAAAAGTGAGTGTGTGACATCATCGGCTCACTCATTACTGCCACTGTTATGCTTGTTGGTTTTGACATGTTTATTCAAATCAACCTGATATTAGCGTGGACTTGGCCTTTAATATTGCTTACCTGATCCATGTAGTTTTCGTTTAACGGGTACTCATTGGCTTTAACTCTCGAGGCATATCCGATTAATATCCGATAAATAAGAATAATAATTATTATGTAAGAAAAATAATATAAAATATTAAATAACAAATTTATATTACATAACATTAACGGGGGCACCTCGCAATTAAAAAGGACCATTATTCATAAGGAACGCTATTCATAACATGAGAGTGGGGTCCCTATTCATAATACTGGAAAAGGGTCGCTATTTATAATACGGGATGAGGGTTGCTACTCGTAAAAAAAAGTACACCCCGACGGCTGTGGCGTAGGCGGGGGGGGGGGGGGGGGGCGCCACATGGCCCCAAATATTTGTAGAAAACATTTATCGAAAACATACATTTGTGTACAAATAAAGAAAAAAAATGAGTACCCCAATAATATACGCGACCTATCTCCCCCCCGCCCCCTACCCCGATCAATGCGACCACGCTGCGACCTCCGGCCCACCCTCCCCGTGAAGTACATACATTTACCGACAACTTTCATCCAAGTAGTTCATAGATGGCGTATAGCCTCTGTGTGTTTCACAGTTGGGTGGGGGGGGGGGGGTCGGTGTCGCTGTAGCAGCGTTGCCATCAAGGGGCTGATCTATCACGCCTCACCCTCATCATCAAAGGAAGGAATCGACAGAGAGGGGGTTGAAAGGACTTCAGTTATATACCATATTCAAGCTTTTCGTAAATATAGGAAATTGCACGATATATTTTCGATATAGCCTAAGTAACGAATTTAGATGTTAAGATTTTAAGCCAAATGAGATACGATTTTTTTTTGACCGTAAGTCATTATGCGAACCGTGGCGTCCCCTGTATTATGTCTTTTTAAAAGTATATGTGACTTGTTAGCTTTGATAATTATATAGAGACATCCCCATAATCTAGCTAATATACTTCACCCTCTCCCGTGGTTGTCTTATCCAGACTACGACTCATTATCATAGCCTTTTAGAAACTAGTAATAGTTTATACGGCAATAATGTTTTGTAGAAAGGAGCTTTTAGTAGGACTTCTGGACCTAAAAAATATATAACCTTAGCCATATCCAGGCACTCAGAAGCTCTTCAGCCAATGAAGAGTTTCAGTTTTTTTCTTTTTTCCATGAATTATCATACCTCAGGATCCTAGTAATCATATTAATTAATCTAAAAAGGACAATAAATGTTTGGTTCATATTCGGATTGCATTACCTCTTTGGGCGCTACCAAACTTTTACGTCACCACAGGAGGGAAATAAACTTTTAAAATAAGACAAATTTTCGGGGCCGTGTGACGCCCCTACTGTGGGGGTGTACCCCTTCCAATATTTCCCTTTGTCGAGTGGATACGTCGCCGGACTGTCGGTCGTAAGGCCGCGGTTCGAGTCCCGCCGCGGCACTAATGTCCTTTGGCAAGACATTGATCTACATTTGCCACACTCAACCCAGGTGATGAAAATGGGTACCTGGTATGAATTAATTCCTTGAAATGCTGGAGCGCTGTATAAACGGCAGCTATAGGCTAAAGCCGGGGTAATAATAAATGCGCCTCGGAATAGAATTATCTAGGTAGACGGAGCTATAGAAATGCATATTATTATTGTTATTGCTTATTTAATTTTTACGAATAGCGACCCTCATTCCGTATTCTGAGTAGCGGTAGCGGTCCTTATGATATGAGTAATGACCCTCAATGTGAATTATGAATAGCGACCCTCATCTCACATAATGTTGTTGGTTATATTGATGGCGTTCAGTCAGATTTGACTATTTACGCCTAGATTATTTCTAAGTCGTGTCATCATAATCTCACATAATGAATAGCTGTCATTATGAATAACGGTCTTTATTTCTTTATGAACAGTGAACCCCTTTTCGTTTTATGAACAGCGGTCCTACAGGTATGGGAAGTTCCGCGTTATGAATAGCGTTTTTTTTGCACAGCGAGCAGACCCCACATTAACTGCGTAGGACTTTTTTGTGAATTTATGCATGCTAACCATGAGCAAAAAATATTAATTATGTCAACCAGCATTAGGAGCAATTTCTCTATAAAAATATTTTTTAAAAAGACGACTATAATAGAAGCACACAACAAAAATCTTCTCACTGATTGTTCTATAGGAGTGCACATGTCTACACGTGAAACTTATTTTTATTCAATAGTCAAGCATATTCTTTTTTCGTTTGACCAATCACTGACGTCTGTTTACAGAAATCCATCGATGATTGGGTTGATGTTTGATGAATATCCCTGACTTCCGGATGACATGCGTATCATATCATTCAAGTTACTTATACTTTGATCTTTCCGACAATTATTTAAAACTGAAACCTCTGTTCTTCCCAGTATGACTCTTGATGGGAAATATTAATGATTGACCCATTTTCAACGAGGTCAGGGATAGGCCAAACACAAATGGGTCGATATCCATCAAAGTTCTCATCGCTGGTACCTCTCTAACTCCTTCCTCGACTTTCATTACCTTCAACCTCATCATTATCAGCATTTTAATTTAGTTTCTCATTTTTCATCTTCTTATTCCCCTTTTCCTACTTCTGATGCTTCTTCTGTTTCTTCATCTTCATCTTCGTCATCATCATCATCCAGGCGCAGATCCAGGGGGCCGAGGCCTCCCCCCCCCCTCGCCAAAAAATAGATAGAAAGAGAGAAAGAAAAGAAGGGAAAGGGAAAGAGGAAGGCAAGGGAAAGAAAGAAGAGGAAGAAGAAAAGAAAAGGGGGGAAAACAAGGATAGTGGGGGTCGAAAGGCCCTTGCGTATCCCCCCCCCCCCCCCCTCGCCACTAAAAAATGAGAGAAGGAAGGGAAAGGGAAGGGAAGTGAGAAGAAGAAAAAAAGAAGAAAAAAGAAGAAAAGAGGGAGAAGACAGGCCTGGAGGAAAATGGAAAAAGTTCAGTTGCGATATATCTTTTTATAAGGAAATGTTGTTGCATATTTCTAATATCATAATATATATACATTGAGTGTATCTAAATAACCACCAAGGAATGAACATAATATTTAGATGACCTGTTCATGACACTGTTAATAAATATCATGAATGAATCAAAACAATGTTTAGACAAATAATATTTCCCACTTTTTTTTAACAGATAACGGAAATTAAAATTCCAGCATCTCTTCAAAATATTCATGTTTTTCCAATAAACTTTAGCATGGATATTATTTATTTTTTTTGCAGGCAGAAAGAACGCAAAAATTATCTTGCATTAGCATGTAAGTGTATCATAATACGCCATTATTAATATTGTTTTTATTACATCTTGAAAAATAGTATGCCTTCAAGCTTTTTGCACTTTTTTGTGTATTTGTATGAAAGAAAGCGTTGTGAACTTATGATGTACATGATGCAATTTCAGGTGCTCTTTTTTTGTTAAACGCCTTGTCGTATACTCTTTTATTTTTGTTCAATCTTTTATACAGTAATAAAGATATGTTGTTTTTAATCATGTCAACTACATCCTTTCTAAACTTGATCACAGATGGGGCACGCACGGCAAGGCACTAGCAGGCGCCGGAAGCAGTTTGGGATTTTGGATGGGGGGGGGGGCAGAAGAAAACTATGCACCACCACCACTCTAACATAGTACATGCAGGCCCCGAGGAACTGTTTTTAAAGTGGAATATTAACGATCAGATAGAGCGTAGCGAGCGAAGCGAGTGGAGCGTAAATTTGCGTAGGTCCAGAGACCCGGCGGGGGGGGGGGTGGTCAAAGGATGGAGCCCTCGGAAGCTTAGGGGTTTTAGGCATTCAATTACGGTCAGATCAGATTAGGATCCAGGGGCCTTAGGGCCCTTGGTGGGGTCCAGAGGTGGTCCTCTCGGGGGGGGGGGGGCAGGGGGGCACAGTGCTCCCACTTTTTCAAGCACCCGAAAAGTGCCCCTTTTTACATAGGAATAGTGCCCCTTCCCCTTTTCAACTCTGATAAGTGCCCCTTTTATTTGGACACGTGCCCCTATTCCTTCGACAAGTTCCCATTAACCTTTGCAATAGGGGTCCATGTTCCATTCTCATAAGTGCCCTTTTTACTCTCTAGTAAGTGCCTCTAGTTAGGTACGAGAAGTGCCTCTTTTCACTTTTGATAAATGCTCCCTTTACCTTAGATAATTGTCCTATTTAAATTTGAGAGATACGTGCCTCTTTTCCTTGGACAAATGCCCCTTTTTCCTTTGTAAGAAGTGCCCCTTCCCATTTTAATAACTACACGTATTTCAACTAGGATAAGCGCACCTCATATTTTCACATGTGCCCTTTTTCCTTTTTAATAAGTGCCCCTTTTCCTAATGATAAGTGCCCCATTAAAAGACACCCTACCCCTACTAATAACTGCCCCTTCTCTGGTAAATGAACCATTTCAGGTACGAGAAGTTACTCCTTTTCACCTTAGATAAGTGCCTCTTTAAAATCGGATCGGTGCCCATTTTATTTCATAACTAATGCACCTTTTCCTTTATTACAAGTGCCCCTTTTTCATTCACATCAGTGCCCCTTTTCATATCTGGACATTACCCCTTTTCAGGTACGATAAGTGCCTCTTTTCACCTCTGATAATTTTCCTCTTAACAATATATAATAATATCTTAGAAATGCCACTATCAAAATCTGATGGGGGCCCCTTTTCCGTCTACAAATGCACATTTCCTATTGTCATGACTGACTTTTTTCACCCCTGGTGAGTGCCTCTTTTTGAGGGTGTAAGAAGTGCCCCATTTTCACTTATGATAATTACTCATTGTACTTTGGCACATGCTCCTTTTCTTTCCTTATAAGTGTCCCTTTTCCTCTCATCATTAAACGCGCCCTAGATAATTTCAAGAGACTATACGAGCAATTTCCCCCAAAGCTTGCTCGCTACGCCCGCTACGCATCTATAGATGATATACTTATGTTACTTGGCAAAGGTCTTTTCAGTCTTCCGTTATGAGATTAGGATTGGGTTTTTTATCACACATCTTAACATTTTTCCTCGCTCGCATGCAATTTTTTAGACAATCAAATCAAACCCAACTGCGAAGCATGATGCTTAAACAATATCTTGTACGGTGTATACAGTCAAACAAATATTGAAATCATCCCTGATTATTGTAATAACAATGTAGGGGTATATACTAATGTATACAAAATTGTATATTTTCGCTTTGAGATTTCACTTTGTCGGTGCCCCTTTTTTTTCTCCAGAAAGTGCCCTTTTTTTTTCTTGGTGCCCCCCCCCCCACTTTGGAGGTCGATCGGCCGCCCCTGGTGAGCTCCTCGGTGGAGCTCCCGTAAGCTCAGGGGTTTCAGGTGTTTAATTACAGTCAGATGAGCATATTTCACTCTGGTTCTGAAGGGTATAAAACACAACTAGTATAAAACATATTATAGTTAGTTATCATAGTACACGTCAATAAAGTCGACTTTTAAAACTTAATACCGAGCCCGACATTTTTATTATCACGTTACGACATCGAACAATGACTTGTTTTCACACATAAAATATTAAGTCTGATTCTATTGAAATAGTTATTAATTGTATTGAAAATTGTTATTGATTTCCAGTATCTCGCCATATGAGATACACGACTATTTGATATGATCGCCGATGAATATTGAACCCTTACGGCTCCTGCAAGAGCCGACGTATACTTGGAAGGATCCACACAACTCAGCGTTTAGGGCGGGTTTCGAGGCAGTTACAGGCGCGTAGCCAGGGTCGCCCCCTCCAAAACAAAAACGCCGGCCAAAGAGAGAAAGAGAAAGAGAGAGAGAGAGAGAGAGAGAACAGACAAAAATTAGGAAGAAAAAGGAGCAGACAAAGAAACATTTTTTTGAAAATTCAGACAAGGAGGGGTCCCTGGACCCAACCCCTAGGGAGCGCGCTTCGCTCTGTAAGTGATTGCTCATTACAAGTCCCCCTAACCCCTAGAATAAAAACCTAGCTACGCGAGTGGGTAGTTAGCGTACATGACCATGATGAAACCAACATAAAGTAACCTAATTCATTACCAAACAAAACATGTATACGGAGCCCCTCGACTCCATGGGTGTAAATATACATTTTCTTCCGATTTTTTAATTTTGTTATAGCCATTATAATGCTCAGTATGGACTTATAAATCTCTGAATGTTCCTCCGATGGGAGTGAAAGCCTGGTGAAAGCCGTCCCCTTCCCACGTTCTGAACCAGATGTGGGTTTTATTTTTCGATATGACAGGCGTGGGATATGCTTTTGCCCCCTCTCGCAACACCCCCTCCTTAAACGAGACCAAGCGCCAGATACAGCACACGTCACCATTTAACGTACCAATATTTCAAATTTTGCCCCCCCCCCAATAAATCCTGGATCCGCGTCTGTCATCATCATCACCATCACCACCACCATCTTCTTCATCTTTTTTTTCTTTCTTCTTTTTATTCATTATTGACAGCTTTTCATTATTATTATTCGTCATTATCATCATATTATTATTTAATATTCTTCTTCTTCTTTAGAATCATCAACACCATTATCATCATCATCATCATCGTCGTCAGTGTTGTCATTGTCTAGACATCCTCATCATTTTCATCATTTTCTGGTGATTTCAGATTTCATAATTCATATTTTTGTAGTTGATTTTCTCCTCCACCTCGTCTTTGTTTCAGGAGAATAACCCAAAAAAAAGGCAAGAGAGGAAGGGAGGAAGGAAGGAGAGAAAGAAAGAAAGATAGTCAGAAAAAGAATAAACGAAGGCAAGAAAGAAATTATATCCTTATTATAGTCGAGAAAATGCACAATATAATAATAATAACAATAATAATACATGTGTTCATAATACACATAATAATAAAACAAAGACCACCAGAGGCGGCGTTTTCGAATGCGAGAGCAAATCTGTATTCGTTGATATTACCAGTGGCGTAGAAAATCTTTTATTGTTTTTTGTTTTTGTTTGGGGGGGGGGGGCAGAAAAATAAAAAATCACCACCCACCACTCTTACGTGTTACATGTAGGCCCCGCCCGGTGAACGTTTTTTTAGGGGGGGATAAAGTATTTACGAGCAGATAGAGCGTAGTAAATTGGCGTGGGGTCTAGAGGCAAACCCCCGGAAGTTAGGGGGGGGGGGGTGGGCATTTAATTACAGTCAGATGAGCATATTTTGATACCTCATTATTTTGTGACGCTGGTAGGTCACGTTTCTTTCTTTCTTTCTCTCTTTCTATTGCTCCCGGAACCCTGAAATGTAGGCCTCTAAATAAGCACATTTCATGCCTCATGGTAAATTTAGGGGCAACTGCCCCCCCCCTCCCCTCACTCCCAAGCCCCCCTATTAGTACGCCAGTGGGCTGCCAGCCTCCAATCTGCACCTTGTTGGCGGGAAAAATTGCAACTGATCTCACCTACCTTTCTTCTTTCTCTTCTTTTTTTCCCGTTCTCTCCTCTTTTAGTTTCCCTTCTTTCCCTTTTCTCTCTTTTTCTTTTTACGAGGGGGGGGGGGGGGGCAAAGCCCGCTCGGCTTCCCCAATCTCCTATTTTTCTTCTTTCTTTCCCGTTCTCTCCTCTTTCAGTTTCCCTTATTTCCCTTCTCTCTCTTTCCCTTTTTACGAGGAGGGGGGGGGGGGGGGGGGGGGGGCAAAGCCCGCTCGGCCCCCGATCTCTTAATTCTTTCCTCCTTTTCTTTTCTTCTTCCTTTTCTTTCATCCCCGTTATCTCCTCTTTCCATTTCTCTTCTTTTCCTACTCTCTCTCTTCTTGCGGGAGGGGGGGGGAGGGGGAGGGGCAAGGCCCTCTCGCCCCCCGATCTCTTAATTCTTTCCTCCTTTTCTTTTCTTCTTCCTCTTCTTCCATCCCCGTTATCTCCTCTTTCCATTTCTCTTCTTTTCCTACTCTCTCTCTTCTTGCGGGAGGGGGGGGGGGGAGGCGGGAGGGGGAAGGCCCTCTCGCCCCAAGGACCTCCTTCTTGCCCCCTTTTTTCTACTTCTCGTTCTCTTCTTTCTTTCCCGTTCTCTCCTCTTTCCATTTCTCTTCTTTTCCTTCTCTCTCTTTTTCTTTTTACGAGGGGGGGGGGGGGGGGGGGGGGCAAAGCCCGCTCGGCTTCCCCAATCTCCTATTTTTCTTCTTTCTTTCCGTTCTCTCCTCTTTCAGTTTCCCTTATTTCCCTTCTCTCTCTTTCCCTTTTTACGAGGAGGGGGGCAAAGCCCGCTCGGCCCCCGATCTCTTAATTCTTTCCTCCTTTTCTTTTCTTCTTCCTCTTCTTCCATCCCCGTTATCTCCTCTTTCCATTTCTCTTCTTTTCCTTCTCTCTCTCTTTCTTTCTCTCTCTCTTAGCGGAGGAGGGGGGAGGGGCAAGGCCCTCTCGCCCCCCGATCTCTTAATTCTTTCCTCCTTTTCTTTTCTTCTTCCTCTCCTTTCATCCCCGATCTCTTAATTCTTTCCTCCTTTTCTTTTCTTCTTCCTCTTCTTCCATCCCCGTTATCTCCTCTTTCCATTTCTCTTCTTTTCCTACTCTTTCTCTTCTTGCGGAAGGGGAGGGGGGGGGGGGGAGGGGGGAGGGGCAAGGCCCTCTCGCCCCCCGATCTCTTAATTCTTTCCTCCTTTTCTTTTCTTCTTCCTTTTCTTTCATCCCCGTTATCTCCTCTTTCCATTTCTCTTCTTTTCCTACTCTCTGTCTTCTTGCGGGAGGGGGGGGGGGGGAGGCGGGAGGGGGAAGGCCCTCTCGCCCCAAGGACCTCCTTCTTGCCCCCTTTTTCTTCTTCTTGTTCTCTTCTTTTTTTCCCGTTCTCTCCTCTTTCCATTTCTCTTCTTTTCCTTCTCTCTCTCTTTCTTTCTCTCTCTCTTAGCGGAGGAGGGGGGAGGGGCAAGGCCCTCTCGCCCCCCGATCTCTCAATTCTTTCCTCCTTTTCTTTTCTTCTTCCTCTCCTTTCATCCCCGATCTCTTAATTCTTTCCTCCTTTTCTTTTCTTCTTCCTCTTCTTCCATCCCCGTTATCTCCTCTTTCCATTTCTCTTCTTTTTCTACTCTCTCTCTTCTTGCGGGAGGGGGGGGGGGGGGGCGGGAGGGGGAAGGCCCTCTCGCCGCAAGGACCTCCTTCTTGCCCCCTTTTTTCTTCTTCTCGTTCTCTTCTTTCTTTCCCGTTCTCTCCTCTTTCCATTTCTCTTCTTTTCCTTCTCTCTCTCTTCTTTCTCTTTTGCGGGAGGGGGGGGGGGGGGGCAAGGCCCTTTCGCCCCCTGATCTTCTTCCCCCTTTTCTTTTCTTCTTTCTTTCCCGTTCTCTCCTCTTTCCATTTCCCTTCTTTTCCTCCGTCTTTGCGGAGGGGGGGGGGGGGGGGAGGGGGGAGGAGGGGGGGGGGGGCAAGGCCCTCTCGCCCCCCCGACCTCCTAATTCTTTACCCCTTTTCTTTTCTTCTTTCTCTTCTTTTTATCCCTTTCTCTCCTCTCTCAGTTTCTTCTCTCTCGCTCTTTGTCTCTCTCTCTCTCTTGCGGGGGGGGGGGGAGGGGGGGGGGTAAGGCTTCTGAATAAGCATGTTTTGCCTGACTCATCAACAACAATAAAAACAAAACAATAATGATAATATTTGGCATATAAGTTATATCACTGCGTGTGAACGAACGAAGATTTTTAGCTCTTTGTTACGCGCATGAACGATACCATAAATCATACGAAAAGTCTGCATAATTTTGGACTGATAGCTTCAGTTTGAGGTGCACGACTACAGCGTAAACGCGTAAAGACTGTACTGAGCGACGACGTCGACATCGAAGCCCTAAACGGAGGTTTCCCGATGTCGGGTGTGATCCAAATTCAGGTGGAAAATGCAATATATGATTATGATTAAGATTAGTAAAAAATTGGGCTAAAATTCATTTGCTAAGAATGGATATTAACCTGCTAAAAAAAATTTGATATAAACGGATACGCATCTACATAAGCGCCTGTTTTTTGGTCTGCAAAGCCAAATTCGCAGGGAGCAACCTTCGGCGGGAGTCAAGTTGAGCTGAGGTATGTTTTGAAAACAAAGATGTTGGCAGAAGTTGAAAAATGTATGTACAGTGAGAACCGAATTGAATTGATTGAACTGAATTGAAACGTCCTTTGAATCTTGATATTTTTGGAAATGAATCTTTGCAGACATATGTATCGATATACGTGACAACTGTTTACCAAGTTTGGTAAAATTTGAATATGTCGGCGCAAAGTTATCGCCAAAAATGATGAATTTACTATGGATTACGTAATAGCGCGTTCAATGCGCGCAATACATTGCGCGCAGTTAACAATGGTGTCAAACTGACAGCAATGAAGTGCCCTTTCGGATGATACCAAGTATTATATACAATGTATGTTCACACAGAAAATTGTGAGTAAATCGCATTTGAACAAAGATCACTACACGAATTCCGCCGAGTTTCCGCCCGAACCTAACACGTTTCGGCTCTGACGTAATTTTTTCAGACTGCTTTTCGCCCCTTAAACGTAATTTTTTTTCCTTGAAAATTTGCAGTGACATGCCGAGTTCCAATACGCAGGGCACCTCTTGGCCGGATTTTTGAAATTGGTCAAGGGGGCCATTTAAGACGCCATTTTGTCCTATACATCTATTTTACATCACGTGTTTCGATAGGATTATCATAGAAAAAAAAGAGTGGTTTACAATAACAACCATGAAATTCTCTTTCTAATGATACCAAATACGGCCCATAAAGAGACGTAAAGAGAGAGAGAAAAAACAATTTAACTCCGGCCATAATACAGATCCTGCACGTTTTCCGCCCATACATTACACGCATTGTCTATGGGGCATATCAGGTTCACGCTTTGGCCCCCAGAACGAACTTGATTGCAATGTCAAACATGCACCAAATCCCATTGGTTTGTGCACGCAGTGCTTGCGAGCCCTTTCTAGGTTCTTTCCCCTATCCCAATTTCTTTCAAACTTCGTAGGCATAGTACCATCCCATCAAGGTCACTGTTGATGCCTTTCTTTCGCCCTACCTATCTCCAATATCACATAAGCTACAGACTTCGTGCAAATTGCTCTGGATAGTCAGAGATAAGCTCTTTAGTTTGACACGTAGAAACACGGCGTCATTGCACGCACATCGTTCTGACACGATTGCATTTCTAGTTCGAAATTATTGTAGTGTAAGACTGTGTTGGAATATTGTGTGTTGGTGAAAATGTGGTCGGCCAGTTAATGTTGGAGACGACAAGTTCAAATATAAATGAAAACAATATAACGATATAGATCTAGGCCTACAGGTACAGTTGAAGTCCACTTTATTAATTATAAAGTCAGCCAAAGCTCCAATCGTTACAAACGAAAAGTAATTATTTTATAAACATTTTAAATATAAGCTGCTTCTCTCAGAGGCTGGGCGGCCATATCGACAGTAAACTAGCAGCACATCCTAAACGTGTTAACGGAATGAAATAAACTCTCAAAATAATATGACTACAAAACCCTGCACATGGCATTTAAATACTTCGGCACCAGACGAGGCTAGGATATCACCAGCCAACCAGGAGGACCTGCAGCGCCGCCCCGCTAGACCTAGGCCTAGGCTAAGTCGAGGCTAAGTCAAGGCGTAGGCCTACGTAGATTCGATAGATTAATCACATTTTTGTTACAAGTGTGACTGAGTTCGGTTGTGTGTCCGGACAAGTTGTTGTCGTTGGTAGTTCTACTAAATTCAGTCTTGAAAAAATGACAAGAACTTGCTTGAAACTTAATGAAAGCCCCTCAGAAAGGGTGACCAAACTCCAAAATTTCCCAGAGATTTTGAAAATATTAGAAAATGTGATATTCGATCTACGAATATGATTTCTCATATTTGACACAAATTTATATAGCGTAGTCTAGATCTAATCTAGACTAGCCTAGATCTAGACTAGATTCTAGATCTAGACTCTAGTCTACATGGTCTAGACTCTAGATCTAGATTTCAACAATCCTACCCTAGTCGAAAAAATCTACCATCTTACCTGGGATAAGTGATCATGACGGGATTCCCATGCTTGTTATAAACACATCACTAACAATTTCTAAACCTAAACCATGTCGTGTTTACCTGTATGCCAAAGCAGACAAAACAGGAATGAAAACAGAATTGAACAAATTTGGTGAGGAATTCTGTGCTACAATATCAAACACTGAGTCTGTCGGGTATATATGGAATGTCTTCAAGACTCGACTGAAGAACATTATGGATAATTTCATTCCTACTAAGGTTATTAGTAAACGGAACAAAACCCCTTGGATAACCCCAAAAATCAAACCTATGCATTGACGCAAACAACGGGCCTATAACAAGGCTAAAACTTACAAACCCTACCTAATCTTCCTTGATCAAATATCTCTGGTATAGATAATATAATCATTCATACTTCAGGGATTGAAAAACTCTTGCAAGAACTTAGATCCGAAAAAAGCTTCCGGGGTTGACGAGATTTCCCCCTGTATTCTAAAAGAGTTTTCTCAGGAATTGGCGCCACTTCTTACCAAAATCTTCCAAGCATCTCTTGATACAGGAAATTTACCTGAAGACTGGCGTAAAGCCAACATCACACCTATCCACAAAAAGGGTGATAGAACTAAAAAACTGTAGACCATATCTCTCACTTCTGTATGCTGTAAACTATTAGAACATGTTGTACACTCTCATAAAATGAATCATCTTGAGTCGTACAACATACTCGGTAAATACCAACATGGATTTAGGAAAGGTCATTCCTGTGAATTACAACTAATCCAAACCATGCATGACCTTACCCTTTCTCTCGACAAAAGGACCCAGACTGACATGATCGTTACTGACTTTTCTAAAGCGTTCGACACTGTGCCCCATCATCGTCTCATCCTTAAACTTGATCAGTACGGTATCAATGGGAAAACCAACAGGTGGATCTCATCTTTCTTGCAAGACAGGCACCAATGGGTAGTATTGGGGGGGGGGGGGAGAACATTCAGTGGGTTAGGGTTAAGTCGGGCGTTCCTCAAGGGACAGTGCTCGGACCTTCACTCTTTCTAATCTACGTTAACGACATACGTTAACGACATACCGGACGAGTTATCCTCGACTGTACAACTATACGCTGACGAATGTATCTTGTACTCTGACATCAAAACTCAACTTGACGCTACCAGATTACAGGACGACCTTGACAGACTTTCTGCATGGGTGGATAAGTGGCAAATGCAACTAAACCCCCAAAAATGTCATGTTCTTAAATTTAACGCTTCTAGATCCCCTGTAATAACCAAGTACACCATTGGAGGTAGCGTATTACAGGAAATCCCCTCTCACTCCTACCTTGGTGTAGAGATCTCTAATGATCTAAAGTGGGAGAAACATATTTCTAACATAACATCATCTGCAAATTAATGGGCAGGTCCAAGCTTTTTGCTTTGTGACGTACGGGACATTCAGAGACTTTAAACAAGAAATAACAATGGATGACACTATTTATATGGCTATCTTTTGGTATGAGTCTGTGGCTATTATGGGCTAGTTCATTTGTGGAAAGTTTTAGTTCTGACCAATTCATAAATTAATTTTTAATGTAATTAATGTGCTGCGTGACGTACGGGACCAGAGAATTTCAGACTTTTTCAAAAATAAGTTCATCATAAAAGTTCTCTTCATTTATTAAAGTTATGAGATTTATGGAAATGATATCTTAATTCATTATGGAATCGAGCATTAATCACAACTATTACAATATTTTTCTGACCTTTCGTTATTATGTAATATACCAAAACATAAATGTGTGTATGTGACGTACGGGACACGTGACGTACGGGACAACTTTTCCCTATGGGAAAATGCATTGAAATGAAGAATTTTCGTCAAAATTTGTTAAATGTGAACAATTTTAACTTAAATCAGTGACAATTAGAGTGTTTTAGAACATAATTAGATCCTCTGACCATCACTTAATATCCTCTGTGTTAATTTATGGGGTAAATCAATACAAATATTACTTTAACAAAGAAAACAAATTGAATTAATATATTTATACACACTACAGTGCGTCCCAGAAAAAACGAAACCGAGAAGTATCGATGTTCTATCATAACTTAATCACAACTAAAATTAATGAATGATACATATTTGGAAAGCTTAGAGTCTCCTCTTTCAGTTGATGCTACTCAGATGATGCATATGTCATGCATGAGTGATTAAAAGTAATTTGAAGGAAGGAAACCAAAAAGACATTTGGCGGGCGGTATCTGAATTTCGAAGAAAAATTCACATCTCTAGAAAGTTGAGTTTCTGCCCTTTCATATGACACCTCAATCAGGAAAAATGAGCGAGGAATAACAAAGTTCTGTTTGTTTAAAGTAGCCCTTACATTTTCATAATTTTAACAAACGAATTCGTTTCACTGGGTGCCTGCCATAGCAAAAAGCAGATTTGACAAAAGACTTAACTCCGTTTCGTTGACAATCAGCCATGCATGAAGACTCTCGTCTACGGCTGATTGTCAACGAAACGGAGTTAAGTCTTTTGTTAATTTCGTTTATTGATACGGCAGGCAGCCAGTGAAAACGAATTCGTTTTATAAAATTATGGAAATGCAAGCACTACTTTAAACATACAGAACTTTGTCATTCCTCGCTCATTTTTCCTGATTGAGGTGTCATATGAAAGGGCAGAAACTCAACTTTATAGAAATGTGAATTTTTCTTCGAAAATCAGATACCGCCCGCCAAATGTCTTTTTGGTTTCCTTCCTTCAAATTGCTTTTAATCACTCATTCGTGAAATATGCATCATCTGAGTAGCATCACATGAAAGAGGAGACTCTAAGCTTTCCAAATATGTATCATTCATCAATTTTAGTTGTGATTAAGTTATGATAGAACATCGATACTTCTCGGTTTCGTTTTTTCTGGGACGCACTGTATATTACCATTTTTATTCCATTTACCCATCTATCATGTGCAGTCATGCTTCTTTTCTCATTTCTTTTTTCCATTCCATTCAACATTGCAAAATGTTTTAAATAATAATTAATGAAGAAGATGAACTTGAACTTGAAAACTTTTATTTAAACTTGTTTGAAACACGGGCACACTCGGCACATCATATTTTGTTAAAGAACATTTCTTATGCTTAAGTGTTTGTGAACAAAGATACATTAAAAATATGTCTTTTCTTCATAGCTTGTTTGAATTACTTGATAGTAATATCATAGAATTTTGAAGGAATTCAAAGATAATGCTGAACATATTGTCTTTTTTAAATCCTTTTATCACAGATTAGAACATGTATATGTTGCTGTCAAATATTCAAGAATTTTGATGTACATTAATGTAGCCTACATGTTTGTGAAAGATGGATACAAAAATATCAATCTTAAATGTATTTTGTATTGATTAAAGACATCATATGAACACCACCAGATATAAGAAATTAAAACCCTAAAGGTTTGTGTGCCCTTTTCCACAATTCAAAAGATTAAAGCAAAATCAACAAAAATGCATGGGTGTAAAAGTGATAAAAAAATTAAGTGGGTGAGTGTGAATTACTCATCAAGGATATCCTTAAAAGTTATGATTTAGTTTTTAGGAGATCAAAATTCCCAAGCTGGCTCCATTTATGTACAGTGTATGCTGTAATCCTTTACCATCATACTGTATATTCAAACATGGAGAGCTTGATAGCATACATGTACGTGTGCTAAGATTCTTACCTGCAGCATTTAGGAGTTGTAAAAGCCAGCTTCTGGTGCAGGGCAATTCCACGGTAACGGAAGGACACTCAGACAAGATTTTTGAACTTCAGGTTCATACTAAAAGAACTGTTTTATTAGTATGGGGAACAAAATGTGTTTCAGTCAAGTGGAAAGCTTCATCAACTTCAGAGTTTGGATAAAAACTAATTAACTGGAAAAACCATGTCCATTTTTATGTCCTTCCGTTACCGAGATAATTAATATGCACATTCTTAAACTAAACTATAATGACAATTTTTTTTGGGAGAATTAAAGGCACTTATATAGGTATTATATCTGTACTGTTTCACATCTTATACTAATAAAACAGTTCTTTTAGTATGAACCTGAAGTTCAAAAATCTTGTCTGAGTGTCCTTCTGTTACCGTGGAATTGCCCTGCATCTACTACCATATAATTTCATTAGACTCATTCCAGGAACTTGTACACTATTACGATTTACATATTTAGCATCCTGCCAATGTTGGGGACATCAACTGGCAAAATACCAACGTTGATAATACCAGGGGTCTGGCTTGAAGACTAATTACATCAAATTCAGTAGGCGTTGTGGCGTGCGCCTGTAATCCAGCTAAAAAGTGGAAGTTACAAACTGATTCAGCCGAGGACGCAGGTTCGAAACTGAGTCACGTCTTTCGGATGGTGACGTTTAAAGGTCGGTCCCAGACGTAAATAATCATATCTGATTGATACACGTCTGTAAAAACCCAATACACACACACACACAGTACAAACAAGTAAATTCCTAGAAGGGACCCAGTTGGAATGTTCATATATCCCTGTATACAACAAGTTTCCTAACATTATTATTATTATTATACTAACACAGTATATATTCTCCTTTTGGTCATTTTCTTTTTCACATCTTGCATTGGTTTTATATGGGGTTGTCCCGTACAATGTACGTCACACACTTGTCCCGTACGTCACATTTATTAATTTGATTATGTAATCAACACAGAATTTTTGTAATTTGTCAAACCTATTTTTTGTTAGGTATTCATCTAAATTAGAACTTCCTAGAATATCTTTAAAAAAAAAATTATTTTCATGATTAAAAAATTAAACAAATTGTGATCAAATTGTGACGTACGGGACATCACACTTTGGAACCTACCTCATCTGCATAATTAATTTTGAAAGTTTTTATATTTTTTTCCTATTTTCGCGCATTATGGTCTACAATTCCTAAGATATTTCATTTTAAACAAATAATTCAAACGAGATACAAAAATAAAAATGTAATGTCCCGTACGTCACGCTAATTAATAAAAATCGAAGTTCGTGACCTTGGCACTCTTCGTATTTTAATAATTTATTTTTATTTTTATCAGATTCATAAAATTCATAGTTTCAGCTTTAAAATGAGGTATAGTTTGTTAAATATAAAGATAAAATTTGACCCCCAGAGGGGACAATAGCTTGGACCTGCCAAATAAGGTCAATGGATTCATCCGTAGAAACCTTATATCATGTACTAAACAAACTAAATCCTTAGCTTACACAACCCTAGTCTGTCCAATAGTAGAATATAGTTCTAGTGTCTGGGACCCGTATACCAAAGAACATACGCAGGAAATTGGCAAGGTTCAAAGAAGGGCAGCCAGAATGGTATGCAATGACTACAGGCAAACTACCAGCGTGACAAAACTTATGGTGAGGTTAGGATGGGACCTGCTTTCTTTTCGAAGGAAAGTTTTGAGGGTCTGTATAATGCACAAAGCCTTGGGGGGGGGGGGGCACTTGGCCCTGCCGGTGTCGGACTACCTGCGTCCAGCTACACAAGCCTCCAGACGTACCTCAGGAAACTCCTTTATCCAATACTCCACCCGCACCAATTGTTTTAAACACTCCTACATTCCACGTACCATCAAGGACTGGAACTCACTACCCTCCGACATCTAAAGAACCACAAACATCGACACTTTCAAACTCCAAGCAACCAAC
The DNA here is from genome assembly GCA_035222895.1 of Strongylocentrotus droebachiensis. Lineage (NCBI taxonomy): Eukaryota > Metazoa > Echinodermata > Echinoidea > Camarodonta > Strongylocentrotidae > Strongylocentrotus > Strongylocentrotus droebachiensis. The sequence goes on from JAVYIG010011024.1 coordinate 22,859, forward strand.
TTTTTCCGCAACTAAGACTCAAGCAATAAGAACTAAACAAGCACAGTGCGCACCCCGCTTGGTTCCTAACGGAACGTTGAGGAGTATCCCAGAAGAAGAAAAAAAAAAATTACTACAATCAATTAGAAAATTTATTAATTCTCAAACTTCAAAAGTAAACTTTCAAAGGATTCAGCTGGAGTCCGGAGATATCACAATCTACGCTTAAGAGTAAGATCTAAACATTTGATGTTGGATCACGGTGTGCCCGCTGCAACTAAAAAAGTCATAAAGACCTAGGTCTACATGTACATGATACAGGACAAATTGTTTCACGGTGGTAATTTCATGAATATTTTTAGCCAACTCCGAAAGCAAAAAAGAAGGCTTTATTTTTGTAAGGTATCCCAGACTCCAGACACACAACCCCAATTCCTACAATAGTATACAAATGATGCATGTGCATGAGTTCATTATACGATCTATCCGCACTCTAGTTGAGGCTGTGTGTATCTATCGCATGAAGCCGTTAGGCTGAGTGCGATAGATACACACAGCATCAACGAGGGCGGATAGATCGTATAATGAACGAATGAAAACATGCATCATTTGTTTTATACAACGAAACTCCTAGATCCTTGTTATTTGATGTAAAAAGTATTCATTCAAGATTGTTTCGTGACAGTATATGGCCGACAAATAAATCTCAAGTTTAATAAGGCTTAATTTAGTGCGCACACATAGCTATAGATATAGCAAGCGCACTACATGTAATTACCTCTATACCCATTTACGCACAGTGCTGCGCAAGAATAGGCTCATGCTCGCCCAGTATTAAACGCTCATAACCTCTACGCGCACTACTGCGCTCTGAAAACGAGTTCAATAGTACTGGAAAATATTGCACTCCCTTTCATGAAAACGAGTGCAATAGGCTCAGTAAATGAATCACACGTGACCGCGCATGACCAATCATTTGAATAGGATCTGGGAGTGAGTTGTATAAGGCACTGTTTTTTTTAACATATACCAAATGTGTCCACAAAAGGGTCAAAAATGAAATTATGTTTACCGGTACATACTTCAAACGTGTATTTTTAGGATCAGGACTATTCATATTTTTGAGAAATGCAAATTTTGGAGCTTAATCTATCTCCTTATTTATTCACCATATGAATACTATGAGTTCTTACAATTTTATTGTGAACTATAGCATAACTGTGATATAAAACTCATGTGCTATTAACTACACCTTTAAATATGTTGGGTCTTTAAGAATATGTTTCAGAGATTATTCATGCAAATTTTTGAGTATCTATCTTGAAAAATATGGATTTTGTATCCCTTGAAAGTGAAAAATAGCTCTAAATTTGGGTTTTGACAATAACGAGTTTTAATTTCAATAGGTAAAATCCTTTTTTCTTAGGTCAAACTTATTTTATCGTAACAACTGATGATATACCGGTAAGGTAAATACATGCAAACAAATTGGGAACCAGTGCATTGCCTAATAATTTTCATACATCACACCACTGGCGTTTCGGACGTTACACACCGTTAACATCATAACTTTATTCAAGTTAATTGCTTTTCTTTAGGTATTATTGACCTCAGTTAGTACAGTTACATTAATTGTTTGCAGAAAAATACTGTAACATTTATAGAAAAAATTGTGCAATTTTAATTAGTTTAGCACATACATGTATACCAAGTTTGTCTTCATCGACCACACAATTTATGTAAGGTATATTATTCATTTCAAGAACGTGTACCGGTAGTTTAAAATGCTTATGTGATCTAACAGAGTGAAATATGACGCTAATAGCAATTGTAGTCATCAGGACTCCTTAGAAAATTCACTTAGAAACATACTCTTTATTGCATGTTATGAACAACAGCGTACAATGTATGCTATGGTTTGTTCGGATGTTACACAATGTTAACATTTCAATCAGATCATCAATTTCTACAAATTCTACAATATAGATGTTTAATCACCTTGCTAATGTTCTTTGTCTTCAACTATATAGTGTGTCATTCAATAATATCACTAGCACATACATGTACATGTATGTAAGCAAAACATTGATAAATCTTTTTAAAAATAAACCTATAAAAAAAAGTACCCCCAGTCATGTTAGTAATAAGAAATAAGTGAATCCTAATTTATGTACATCTCAAGAATGAGACATTTTTAGATGTATTTTGAAATTGTGTATGTTTTAGGTTATAATACTACTGTAGTAACAATCATCCTTTACCACTATTTGTATTAGGAGGCTGTTTCAAACGACAAAATTTTGTAATGCTCCTAAATAAGCATTTATTTATTTATTTACTTGATGACCGATTGATGAATAGATAGATGGATTGATTGGTTGGTTGGTTGATAGATCTTAACTCTTGCTGTACCGATATCACAGGTGACAAACAATATACAGTGTACATGTAGGTTAAACATGTACCGTATTTGCCAGCGATAAGGCCGCTGCGCCGCACCCCCAACTTTGACATTTCGTAGAGGGAAAAAAAAGAAGAAAACCAAATGGACAGCCCATACACATTTTGTATGTATGCGTACATTTGAGGAAGATACTACATGTATATGTTTAGGATCATTAAATAAGGTATAACTGGTAATGCCCTTTTCTTTTATATGCATGTACTTTCCAGTGGCGGACCCAAGGGGGGGGGGGGGGACAAGATTAGATTATTACGCTAATTACTGTAGGCTAATTATACTACATCTACATGGAATATCTTCTCATGAATTAATGATTAGTCTTTAAAAAGTGATTTAAAATGTTGCAATGCACCATTTTTAGGCTTTATAGATAAACAATGACACTGAAGTCCATATATTGTACATACTGTAAGTATGCTAATTATGCTATTTAAGACGATTGTATTACTTTAAAATATAAAAACTGGGGTCATTTATAAACAAATTCCTTGACATAATAAAAGTTAAAACCCTTGAAAGGTCATATTATCTATGTTTTCAGGCTTCCTGGATTGAGATTAGCAACATTATTAGATATTGTACATATGCTAATTAAATGATTATGTTAATATGGCTATTAAAAAAAGTTGCCCAAGGTTGCCAAGCTGGCAACCAAGCTGAATTTACAATGTACTTCAATACCCATCTAGAACACAAATCAACAAAAAAACCTTGTACTTAACAACTTTTCCAGGTCTGAAAAACTTCTACAGGACTATATGTAGTTCAAGCAATTTGTTGTTCTTTTAGTTTAGATGTTAAATATAATAGTGAAAAGTTGCTGGGGGATAGGAAGATACATAAAAAGATACATTTCTCATTTCATGTCTTACTTTCAATTTCTCTTGTAATACTTACAGTGTACTACTGGTTACTGTTGCTGTGCACAAAGAAATCAGGAACCATATATTGCCTCTGGCTGTAGTCGTATGATAGCACAGGCAGAGTAGAATCATTTATCAGTTTCTTGTCTTGACCGTGTTGGCTGCTTTCATTTGTTGCATGTTTCTTTTATTTATAAACTGACTAGACCTAGACACTATTTCCTATGTCAAACTTTTAATGTACAGCACATGTCTTGGAAATCGGGGGGGGGGGGGGGGGAGGACGGGGACAGGGACAGGGGGTAGACTAATGGAGCCCTCAAACTGAACAAGGGAGAGAAACTTGTGTATGAGTTGGCTTTACATCTTTCATTTATTTAGACGTTACATTACTCTTTTCAATTGTTTGTATTCCACACTTGCAGGGATCAGCCTTATCTGAACAGGATCCCAATGTGATCCGTCGTGGTGTGAGTAAGCTGAGACCACCTTCTAAGCTCCCACAACCTGGACAAAAGAGGACGCTCATATCTGATAACCAGGTATTGTAGCATTCTACAAACAATTAGGAATAAGATATGAAATGGTCTTCCCCAAATCCTTCGCTCTTGTCATCAGTTATCCACTTTCAGAACTCAACTAAAGACATGTCTATTTCAGATTGCTTACAATAAGTCACTGCTTTTTTTGTCTTTCCCAGTTAGAATCGTAAACAGACATTTTTGGTAGTTTTTCAGTCTCATCAGCACCTTTGATTAGACAACTAGATATCTCCGAGTTGGATTTAACAAAATTAATGGAAAGCTGTTAGCATCTTTGAACATTTTTTGTTATTTTAAAAGGCATATAATATTGATTCAAATCATTCATATCTTCTATTATCAACGAGGTCTCGTGTTCTTGATCCGGAATTAAGGAAAAGTCTAAAATAATTGAATTTTTGCTTTTGAATAGATTTCATTTTAAGGCTACAAATGGCTCTCCATAATTTTTAAGTCCAACTTAGAGTTAAGTTCAACTTAGAATCTTTGTGAACCCCCCCCCCCCCCCCTAGGAGTAGGAGGGGGTTGCTCCTCCCAAGCTGAGTGGTCAGCCAAATAAAATGGCCCTTTGTGGATAAAAAACAGATTACCCGGTAAACAAAATATTATGCAGCCTCTTTTCACTATCTGTTTCAATAAAAGATGAGCTACTTTGTTTTTTTAATTCAGTGCTCAGAAGTGTTTTCCTTCTTATTTTCTCCCTCTAATAACACACATTTTAAAAATATTTTGACACCTACATAATGTATCTGTAAATCTCGCCCTTTCACTTTCTAATTCACAAATTCTTGTACTATCACTCACTCACTTCTCTTGGTCCCATTTCTCATTCTTCATATTCTGTTGCCATCTATTTATTTTATATATTTCTTTGCAATTATTGTCATTATATTTACCCCCCCCCAAAAAAAAAAAATGACAATTGAAAAGAAATAAAAGCAGCTTGACCTTTGCTTACTACCTTTCTCATGCATCCCCAAACAAAAACAAAAACAGCAGCAAAATCAAGGCATGCAGCAGCACCCGTTACTACCAGACCAGGTGCCAGGGCATCTAAAACCACTGCTCTGCCCCCAAGCAAACCAGGTAATGCCAACATGTCTCAGAGCTCTACTCTATCAATCTATTAACAGAGCTGTCAACCATTACGTTTTTTCCGGGATTATTCAGTTTTTTTCTCTAAATTACGGTAGTATGTTTTTTTTTATGCCTCTGTTACGAAGTATCCGTAGGCATTATGTCTTCGGGTTGTCTGTCCGTCCGTCCATACGTACCGTCCGTCCGTCCATACGTACGTCCGTACGTCCCGTTATCTCAAGAACCGATGGATGGATTCCTGCCAAACTTAGGTCACGTACATATATAGCAGGGCTAATGAGCTGATTAGATTTTGGGGTCACGAGGTCAAAGGTCATGGGGCTCATTATGTATGCAAAAATAGCTTGTGAACGCCTTCTTATTAGAACTGACGAATGGATTACTATCAAACTTGGGACATGTACCGGTATGTATCTTGCAGAGCCATTGAACTGATTGGATTTTAGGGTCATACATGTATATATAAAAAATATTTTGTAATAACGATATTCTGCAAACCTGTTAATGGTTTACAATCAAACTTGAATATGTAAAATTGCTCTATAGGCGAGGGCATCATTTTCGACTGCGCGCAGTCGAACATCCATCTAGTTTCTTTGTATTTTTATATTTTAAACATACCGCACATCAACCAAATGCCCTTAAATTTTAATCACTATTTCGATAGAAAACTAAGGTTAAAGCATACTTGAAGAGAAAACTATTCTCAAAGAAAATGACGCTGATAATACCAACAACAAAAAAAAAACTACCTACAAGTATTTGTAAATAAACTATATAGGTCCTAATATGAAAATAACAGCATGAGGAATGGACATTTCCTCATTGGAAGTGTGTCGCACGTGGTCGTAAGTTTCGTTTTAATAAATACCTCCTTTTTTTTTGCCGTCACAGTTCCTTTTTTTGGTTGCACAAGGTTGGCAGCTCTGATTTAACACAATTCATATTTCTTACCTATAAATTGGCAGTATATCACCTTGTTTGTTTTGTTTGTATTGGTTTTATTTCTGTGTTCAAAAAGATACAAATTCAAACTCAAATTCCAAAAATTCGAAACAATAACAAATAAAATGGATAACATTTTTACAAAAGTAAATAGATAGACAAGCATGTACAATGATATTATACAAGCATACAAATAAGATAATAAATAGTAATTTTTTTCAATAAATTAGAGAGGTTTAATTTAGATCGCAGGAGACCGCCATCGTGAGCGGTTGGTCTTTGGTAATTGTGATATTGACACTTATGCATCAACATTATGGACTGGTATACAATTGTTTAATACTTTGAGTGAAGTAAAATGAAATAATGGAATTTGAAAGTTTGATGTGCATAATTTTGTGGCATCATTGCTATGTGACAGAACTAGTAGTTTGTATTGCTAATCATGGTTAGATGTGATGTGAATAAGAGAACCATATTAGTTAGCCAAGCTAAATGCTGGGTAATATGTTGACTTAATCCAAGTATTGAATCAAGTACCTGTCCGCCAGGTAGTTGTGGTAGTTGTCTGCAGGAAATTTCCATAAAGGCACTGTTTGACAATGTTAAATCTGAGATGCACGACCCTACGTGTTATCAGTGTCTGTGATATGGTGTATGTATATACCTTACTTAAGAAATCCAGCCATCTGATTGGTCAAAATTGCAGTTGTGATCTAGCCATTCCCGTAAAGAAACGAAAAATGCCAAAACCGATCAATAGTCCCAAGAGTAAAATCAAGGCAAAATTCCAGTTACCAGGAAAATAATAAAATCTTGCTGCGATACTCATTAGTTTACGTTTTAAAATGTTCTTTGAGCGAGCGCGGACACCATACACTACCGCTCAAAGGTTTTGGCACATCGGTTCGGTTACGGTTTGGTGCGCAATGTCCTTCGGTAATCCTCCGAGGTTAATCTCCATGATTTTGTTGTTCACCGCAAAGTCTCGGTTAGCAAACGGTGAGCAAACGGTGAGCAAACGGTGAGCATACGGTGAGCAAACGGTTAGCAAGAGAGAGCGCACGCGCGGATTTCTCTGTTCCGGTGATAAATCGCGGTTAGCTAAAAGCGCGCACGTGATGAGCTAAGATCGCGCATGCTTTGAAAGCTGTATTGTGACGTAACGGTGAGAAATCGCGGTTAGCAAAAAGCGCGCACGTGATGAGCTAAGATCGCGCATGTTTTGAAAGCTGTATTGTGACGTAACAAAGACATATTTTATAAAGCGCACACATTGAATGCTGTATTGTGATGTAACAATGACAGATTTTATAAAGACGCATGCAGATCTAGGAATCACGTTTGCTAATGTATAAAGATTTAAATCGAGTAAATAATTATTTTCGTATCATTCTGTCGGCAATGACATCGAGTAAATAACCATTTTCGTATCATGCTGTCGGCAATGACATCAAGTAAATAATCAATTTCCTATCATTGATTCGGCAATGAAATCAAGTAAATAATATTTTTCGTATCATTTTGTCGGCAATGAAATCAGTTAAATAATCATTTTCGTATCATTCTGTCGGCAACGAAATCAAGTAATAAATCATTTTCGTATCATTCTGTCGGCAATGAAATCAAGTAAATAATAATTTTCGTATCATAAAGATAATCATATGCTGGTAACATTTTGATGAATTTGTTAATGATGATGATGACTATGAAATTATGATATGATGGTGATGATGACTGTGTGGTGGTGGTTAGGATGATCGTTAATTGATGAAAAATGCGGGAATACACTAGCGATCGTTTTGAGTTGTCGAGTTGAGATTCGCTAGAGGCTTGATAATAATTTTTTTTAAATAGGATTGGTCAAGTACCGTCACCGTCTTAGCAGTGTGGGATTAGACTGATTTAACAGGAAAGAATGAAGGAAAGAGAAAGAATTAGAGGCAGGTACTAGTGTTGTATCCGAACCGAACATGGCACTTCCGAACCGAACGCAAAGGCCTGGTTCGAATGTTTGGAAGAAAAATGTTAACGTTTTCGCAAGCTAATTAATTTGTCATGTATTTTGTTCCTAATTTCATGTCATGACTGTTCATTCTATATTTACTTTTTTCCCCATTTTCTTTCGTTGCGATATATGCCTCTCCAAATTCTTTCCGATGTGCAATGGAAGAGAATTATATTTCATTATTTTGCGCTTACTGGAAGCGAAAGTTTATTTTACAGTACATTGTTGATAAACGCAAGGTGAGGTTAATACATTACTTTTTATCGTCTGATGAAATACTCACGTGGCAGGAGAATCATCTCTGTGTTATTGATTTTAAAATCAAATTGTTATCGCAAACATATTTCATTTTATGTTAACACAATCTACCTGAGTTTTATGTTAATTGTATCCTATGCTGGAGTGAACTTATATATATATTGACATTTTTTAAGTCGAGAATGTTACAAATGAATTGTTATGGTACAACACTAACATAAAATTTGATAGTAGAACCCTATTTTTTAGAGAGGTTTTGAGAAATCATGATAAAGAATAGGTAATGGAAAGATAGAAGAGAAGATGAAAGATGGAAAACAAAGAATTACATAAGTATTGATAGATTAATAAAAACAAAGAATAGAAGGAAGAAACATAGAATAACATAAGGAAAGAGACAATGAAAACGAATCGATAATGGAAAGATAGAAGAGAAGATGAAAGATGGAAAAACAAAGAATAACATAAGGAAAGACAGAAAGAGAAATTGATAGAATAATAAAAACAGAGAATAACATGAGAATAGAAGGAAGAAACATAGAATTACATAAGGAAAGAGACAATGAAAAGAATCGATAATGGAAAGATAGAAGAGAAGATGAAAGATGGAAAAACAAAGAATAACATAAGGAAAGACACAAAGAAAAACTGATAGAATGATAATATAAACAAAGAATTACATAAGAGAAGGTGATAGAAGAAAGAAACAAAGAATAATAAAAACAAAGAACATGAGAATAGAAGGAAGAAACATTAGAATAGCATAAGGAAAGACAGAAAGAGACGATCATGATAAAGAATAGATAATGGAAAGATGGAAAAACAAAGAATAACATAAGGAAAGACAGAAAGAGAAAGTGATAGAATAATATTTTTTTTAAAGGATTACATAAGAGAAGGTGATAGAAGAAAAGAACGAAGAATAATAAAAACAATGAATAACATGAGAATAGAAGAAACATAGAATAACATAAGGAAAGACAGAAAGATACAATCATGGTAAAGTATAGATATTCGAAAGATAGAAGAGGAATAAAATCTGACCAATAGAATTAGGCCCACCGGGAGCTTCGAACGTGACCTTGATATTGCATACCAGTGAGCAAGTTTTGTTTCTTTATTTATTAAAATACGGTGATTAAAAAACATGATTTCAGCTCTGCATAATACTGTTTTTCTGCATGTCCGTACATGATACATTAAATCTGTAATAATTTTCGTATCATTCTGTCGGGAATGACATCAAGTAAATAATCATTTTCGTATCATTATGTCGTGTGTTTATGCTCGGAATGAAAAGAGCATTCTTTTATACTATTGTGATGTAATAATCCAACTGATTGTGACGTCAGTGGCAAGCGCGCATCGGTATGATAAAATAAAACAAATAACATGGCTGTGAAGTTGGCAAGGCTCCAAGAAGTAAGCGTGGGAACCAAAATTTCCTCCCTGCCTGGGTACATAAAGACTGTACCCAGGCAGGGAGGAAATTTTGCACTTTCTCTGTCATCAAGTCACTCAGCAACAGATTAAGATAAGAGTCAGTCGTTGAATGATATAATTATGTCAACAAGATAAGAGATAACTTTGTTTCTCTGGGGACTTGGTTGAATGTGACAAGGGCCACGCGAATGTAATAAATCAAGTTTAGGGCCCGTTTAGGGGTGTCTTGCTAGCTATTATATTATTATAATTTTTGGTCTTGCTATATATATTACTCAATCCCGAACCGAACCAAAGTTCGGGTAAAAAAATTGCCGAACTCTACCATACCGAACATGGCGCCTGACTTACAGCAATATTGAGGAAACCTACATTTTGTATTCTTTTATTCTTTTGTTTAGAGAGGTTTTAAGAAACCCAAACACCCGCCTGGTTTGAATGTAAACATCCCATGGCTTGTTCATTAGAGCAGCAAAGGGGTTTTCTTCCAGTCTCTCTCTACCCCCCCCCCCTCCCCCCCCCCCCCGGTCCCCTTGATCACTTCACCATCTTCCCTCTTTCTTTCTCTCTCCACCTCGTCTCGCCTTTGTCTTAGTTATACATTTATCTCTTCCTCTCTCCCTCTCTCCCGTCCTTTCACCTTTTCTGTAAATCACACAGCATGCTCGTCATTTTCACTGAAATAACACCCATATTTATCCATATTATAATGAGTTCATAACCCCATATTAGATGTGATATAACTTTGAAATACTCTTATTAATAAATCTTTTGCAATAAATTTGGCAACAAAAGAACTAACCTCCCTGGCTTAATGTCAAACACGAGAGCTTCGCAACTACTTTGCTTGCCTGCCTGCAAACTGAATGTCATAACATGGAGATCGAGAGAGGTTTTCCAAAATAAGTAATGGCCTAGATTATAATTAAAAAAATCCTGGTTTGTGAAAATGCTGTTTGCGGTCTGTGACAAATTTGTGTAGGGCCAGGGTCAACGGATTGGTAATGAATGAATAGAATAATAATGAATTATGTGTGATTTGGAGTTATGGATCCTTTATGTAATTTTCAAATCTCTATCTCCCTTTCTTTCGCTTCATATCTTTTACTTCCCCTCTCTCTCTCTCTAATTAATAATCATTTTCTTATCATTCTATCAGCATTGAAATCAAGTAAATAATCATTTTCGTATCATTGTCTCATCAATGAAATCAAGTAAATAATCATTTTCGTATCATTGTCTCGTCAATGAAATCAAGTAAACGATCAGTTTCGTATCATTGCCTCGTCAATGAAATCAACTAAATAATCATTTTCGTATCATTGTCTCGACAATGAAATCAACTTAATAATCATTTTCGTATCATTGTCTCGTCAATGAAATCAACTAAATAATCATTTTCGTATCATTGTCTCGACAATGAAATCAACTAGTAAATAATCATTTTCGTATCATTGTCTCGTCAATGAAATCAAGTAAATAATCATTTTCGTATCATTGTCTCGTCAATGAAATCAACTAAATAATCATTTTCGTATCATTGTCTCGACAATGAAATCAACTAACTTTCGTATCATTGTCTCGACAATGAAATCAACTAAATAATCATTTTCGTATGATTGTCTCGTCAATGAAATCAAGTAAACAATCATTTTCGTATCATTGTCTAGACCAGGCCTTCTCAACTAGTTTATTAGAAGCGCCAAAACAAAAAATTATTGAGCTTGAAGTGCCAACCTGTATGTTTGGTGACTGTGTTGCGAGGGAGCGTAGCGACCGAGCTGATACCGGGTGGGGTCCAGGGGGCAAAGCCCCCGGAAGCTAGTGGAATTTAGGGCTTTTTTAAGGCCCAGATGTGGAATTTTTAACACCTTTTTGTTCCATAAAACATCAATCATAATTTCATATTGATGTGAAATAATTAGTACAATTCCTGGCTAAAATCTACATTGGAAGTTAATTTATATGTAGTTATTTCGGTGCAATAAACACGGAAAGGGTCAAAATGATGTGAAAATCAAACAAACAAAATGACTTTTGGGCTCAACTTTGACTGCGACTTTATGATTTTGCTGAGTTTTGTTATTATAAAATATGATTTTTAATTGTTTCTTTCTTAAATTTTATTTTTTATTTTTTATTTATTTTTTATTATTTTTTGGAACAGCCGCGCGCCACTCTGACTGACCGCAAGCGCCACGAGTGGCGCGCGCGCCGCCAGTTGAGAAGGCCTGGTCTAGACAATGAAATCAACTAAATAATCATTTTCGTATGATTGTCTCGTCAATGAAATCAAGTAAATAATCTTTTTCGTATCATTGTCTCGTCAATGAAATCAAGTAAATAATCATTTTCGTATGGTTGTCTCGTCAATGAAATCAACTAAATAATCATTTTCGTATCATTGTCTCAGCATTGAAATCAAGTAAATAATCATTTTCGTATGATTGTCTCGTCAAAGAAATCAAGTAAATAATCATTTTCGTATGATTGTCTCGTCAATGAAATCAACTAAATAATCATTTTCGTATCATTGTCTCAGCATTGAAATCAAGTAAATAATCATTTTCGTATGATTGTCTCGTCAAAGAAATCAAGTAAATAATCATTTTCGTATGATTGTCTCGTCAATGAAATCAACTAAATAATCATTTTCGTATCATTGTCTCAGCATTGAAATCAAGTAAATAATCATTTTCGTATGATTGTCTTGTCAATGAAATCAAGTAAATAATCATTTTCGTATCATTGTCTCGTCAATGAAATCAACTAAATTATCATTTTCGTATCATTGTCTCGTCAATGAAATCAAGTAAATAATCATTTTCGTATGATTGTCTCGTCAATGAAATCAACTAAATAATCATTTTCGTATCATTGTCTCAGCATTGAAATCAAGTAAATAATCATTTTCGTATGATTGTCTCGTCAAAGAAATCAAGTAAATAATCATTTTCGTATCATTGTCTCGACAATGAAATCAACTAAATAATCATTTTCGTATCATTGTCTCGACAATGAAATCAACTAAATAATAATTTTCGTATCATTGTCTCGACAATGAAATCAAGTAAACAATCATTTTCGTATCCTTGTCTCGACGATGAAATCAAGTAAACAATCAATTTTGTATCATTGTCTCGACAATGAAATCAAGTAAACAATCATTTTCGTATCATTGTCTCGTCAATGAAATCAAGTAAACAATCATTTTCGTATCATCGTCTCGACAATGAAATCAACTAAATAATCATTTTCGTATGATTGTCTCGTCAATGAAATCAACTAAATAATCGTTTTCGTATCATTCTGTCGTGTGTTTATGCTCGGAATGAAAAGAGCATTCTTTTACACTATTGTGATGTAATAATAAACTGATTGTGACGTCAGTGGCAAGCGCGCATCGGTATGATAAAATAAAACAAATAACTTGACTTTCCGCGTACGTGTGTGCAACTTTTGAGAGTTCTTTGGATACGCGCTCGCAGACTTAGCGCGCACATTTCTTTTTGTTATTAACCGCCATTCCTCGGTTAGCAAACGGTGAGCGTACGGTGAGCAAACGGTGAGCAAACGGTGAGCAAACGGTGAGGAACCGAAGTTCGGAGTACGGTGAACGGATCCTCGCCGTTCACCGTACACAGTTCGGTGCGGTTTACGGAGCGGAACCGATGCCAAAACCTTTGAGCGGTAGTGTACAGTGTGTTTTGTCTGCGATTCCCAACTGATCGAAAATTTCAGTCATTTTTCGTTGGTGATAAACAGACAGCTTCTCGGATTTTCCTTGATGTTTTAATCAATTGAAGACCTAATAAGAGCATAGCTACATGTTGGGGTAAGACTATCCATTTGTTCCTTCATGTACCAGCTCCTTGAAACCTTATTTTGTTATTGTTTGTATAGCCGGTGGTGGAAAGAGCAAGAGACAGCAATGGAATCTAAAGGGTCGGCTAGCAGATATGGAGGCTGCTATGGAAAACAGGACAACATCAAATCAGGTAATAACTCATGTTTGTTGCCTGGTCATATCAAGTTTTTATCAAGCTATCTCAAGACCCTAGTTGATGAAGAAAAGAAAACTTAAAACCTAATTTTCTGCATCCCTCCAAATTACGGGTCAACATGGGTCAAATTTGCCTCGGTGTCAATGACGACATAACATGTTGACCGATCGACTCACCTATATACATATATTGTGAATATGCGTACACCACACAAAGAGTACCGCCGCACCTTTTGTTTTTCTGGTCTCCAAAGTTGCAAGACACTTAAAGCAAAAAGGCTTGTCACAATCTTGAGCGGTTGTGTGGCAGTCATGGATTTTATACAGTCAGAATAGGGTTACAGGGAAAAAACAATTATTTTGACTTGGACCTGCATTACAAGCACTCTCTTTAACTCATTCACTCCTTTTGTTGCTTTAGGACCACTTGTAGATTATTCTGTTTCAGAAATACAAGTTGAATTTTTTTAATGGGTATCTGGTAGGAAGAAATTTCTCAAATGCCAGAGTGCCTTATCACTATCAGGGTAGCTTGGCTAATGCTGGGGTAGTAATAGGACAGAGCTTAGAAACATAGTATTAAAGCCTATCTGCACTAGTTTGACCAGGAGAGATTAGACCTCCCTGCATGTCACTGACAGGTGGTTGTCTCATCAACTGAGCTCTCAATTAACATAAGAAAAAGGGGACCATGGGGGGGGGGGGTGAGGACCAATGGGTACCGCTTAGGCATTTTGGCTGTATAGAGGGCGCAAGTAGCTTTAAGTGCTACATGTATATAGATGTTACTAATAAATTATCATTAGTAGTAGTAGTTGTATTATGTTATTACAATTTTTTTATTCTTTTCATTCTTTTTTAAGTACATGTAATAGTATTATTAAAGGAAGAAATGACTGATTTTACTTGGACATCGTTGGTGGACATTCTCTTTACTCATGTGATTTTGATGTGGTTCCATGGCTGTGCCATTTGTCCTTTTTGCAGAATCTGGAAGGGAGGATCGGTGAGAATAATGAGCGCATCGATTTCTTGGAGAGCTTGAATCAACAGCTTCAAGGGACTGTCCAAATTAAGGAGACCCTGTCTATATAACCAGGCTGAAGAGACTATTCGCTCGCTAGAAAGGAAACTCTGGTATTTACCACAATTAAATCTAATTCAGCAGTGTTGATTGAAGGTAATTAGTCAAAATGGTTCCCCGCCCGGTCCCTGACCGTCGCGCCGAAACCTGGGTTTCAGGTTTTTCAAAATTAAAATCACACTGATATTTTGAAATAAAGAACTTAAAATATGCAATTCGCAAACTTATGCTTCAATTTAATTAAATAAATATGCTTTAAAAAAAATGGATATCGTTTCAGTTGACGGTAGGTGTTTTTATCGCTCAAAATTGAGGCTGCGAGAAAGGAATCACACTTCGTGGTACCGAGTCGGAGTGCGTTCAGAAACGGAAGTTGAAATATGTCCCACCGAAGAATGAGCAAGAGTACCACACACAAGACTAAAATGTTGATCAGACTATTACAATTAAATCGTAATACTAATAATAGACATTAATTTAATTGTCAAAATATATCCACAACATAATGGTTTACCCTTGATATTTTGATGAAGCAAATTAATTTAAAGCCCTTGAAATAACATCGAAGTGCCTTTCGTTCGTTCTAAAAATGCGTGTATAACGGCGAGCTGAAGTTACGAGTCATATTTTGTTTACATCCCTACACCGTCATCCGAGCAAAGCATTAAACCAATTAAAAAACATCACGTAAGACTTCAAGGGACTCCAATTCAACAAAATTACCGTAAAATAATTATTTGCTTTGACAAATAATACTATAGATATTCATAATATCTTACAGAAATAATGATATTTCATGAGCTACGTACTCGATATCGAGTTCAGCTAGCCATCATTTTTAAATGAGACGTAATTTTCATGCAGCGCAGTAGACTATACACCGATTCGGGCGACTTCTGGTGGAAGTGCGCCCTCATAAGGTGACGCCATAACTGGGGGGCGTCTGACTGCAGCTAGCTAGCTTACATTGCATTGCAGCGCATGCAAAAGCGCAGCGCGCGAAAATATATGCAAGAAAATTAAGCACTGACGTTAGTAACCGCTCTCGAGCTCTCTGTACTGTCAGCTGGATCGGAGAAGCCCCCCAGTTATAGCGCCGCCACCGGCGGGCAGGTACATAAAACCCTCAAACCGAATCGGTGTATAGACAGCATGCGGCAGCTCGCAGAGAGGAAAAAAATCATGTGATAGGCACGCGAATATATCTCAGGCCCACGCAGTTTTTCTCTCTCTCTGTGCATAATGCCACCTACGGTCTTCTGCGCTGCATGCCGTTATATACGCATTTTTGGAACGAACGAAAGGCACTTCAATGTTATTTCAAGGGCTTTAGATTATTTTCCTTCATCAAAATATTAAGGGTAAACCATTATGTTGTGGATATATTTTGACAATTAAATTAATGCCTTCTTACGATTTAATTATAATAGTCTGATTAACATTTTAGTCTTGTGTGTGGGACTTTCTTAACTTGCTCAGTCTTCAGTGGGTCATATTTCCACTTCCGTTTCTGAACGCACTCGGTACCACGCACGAAGCGTGATTCCTTTCTTGCAGCCTCCATTTTGAGCGATAAAAACACCTACCGTCAACTGAAACGATATCCATTTATTTTTTAAAGCATCTTAATTTAATTCAATTGATTATTTTATTGTTTTGAAAGAAGTAACTGTCTTTTCCGTCGCATTATTAGAACAGCAACTTAGTCTAACTCCCGCCGCTGCATGCACACGATTTTTAGTGTCAGTGCAGTGGTGAAAATTTCGGGTACCCGGTCCCCGCCCGAAATTTTCAAGTCAAACCCGGGTTCGGCAAAACCCGTGATGACTCGGGCCTAAAGGTAATCTAACTCATATTAGCTTCTTCAAAGCGTCGTTAGTGTTCTGCTGCAGTATTTGCTCTGGGCTTTATATTATGTGAAAGATGTAAGGCTAGGTTGGGTTTGAAGTTTATGTTTTGCTGTAGATGAAGGTTGGGATGAGGCATAGCGTTTGATCCAGGTTTAAGGTTAGGAACATGGTTTGTGTAGGAAACTAAACACATCAATTGTTACAGAAGATGTAGTATTGAAAAAAAATCACTGTTTCAAACTCGATCTAAACATGTGCCTACATTAGAGTGGTTACCGATCTGTCTTAAAAACTGCTCGACCAGGTTTCTGTCTGAAAAAGAGTTTGATGGTCAAGTATTGATTACAACTCGACTGGAGTTTGATCTTAATCACAACTACAAACATGAGAATTTGGCAACTGCAGACTACAGTTGATTAATGAACTTGCATTCAATTCTTTTCAGTTGAAACTGTTACGAAAATGGGGCTCTATAAGTGAAAGAATTATTAATAATTTAAGATAGTGAGGTTTGAAGAAGTGAATACATAACTGATAAAACATTGCCCGATTTCGAGTCAGATATTGTTGCTTCATGCAGTTTGCCCTTATAACAACAAACTGATCACTTTAATACAATAATTGTGGACTAAAAGAAATACCCTTAACCCTAAAAAGGCCGGGCTATTTGAGGTCTTAGTACGGCCGGGGGGGGGGGGGGGGGCATTATGGCCCCCCCATAAGATCTCGGCCGTGAAGCGGCCGATCTCCGCGAAAATTTGCACGCATGTCAAGTGAAGTGTATAGAATACTATGATAATTTCAGTTTTTTGAAAAATTCACTCATTTGCATATTTATGGTAATTTATGCAAATAAGGTCATAAAAGTAACATTTTTAACCATAAATCATATATTATTCATATTTAAGCATTCCTTTTCACTACATATATTCATTAGACCATTCTGAATAATAATACGACGAAAAAAATTGGAGGTGCCAGCTTCTTATGTTATCTCTTGCTTTTATAATTTCTAATGTATTTTATTGTTTTTGTTTTATTTAATTTCTTACTACAATTCAACTATTGTGACTCCCAAAACAACCACCTAAACTTTAAACAAGACCCAATAACCCATGTTTGATCTATTTTTAGGAAAAATGACTTTTCCATATGTTTTGTACACAAATCACGAAAATGAGCGATTTTCGGGCTGACATGCAAAGACAAAAGGTCACGTGACCTTGTAACCGTAGGTCCGATTTTCAAAAAAATCTTTTAAAAGTTGCGCAAGACTTGAAAGAAAAAAGTCAGCGAGCGGCGGGGCGCCATCGATATGCGTTCCAGAACAATCAGAAAAATCGTGGAGGGGGGCCATGATGGCCCCCCCCCGCCTTATTAGAGTTAAGAGCAACCTTTGCAATTAAACCATAAAATTTGAGGGAGAGCTGGCATAGAAATTTAGAAGTCTCAATTAGATTGATTGATGGAAAGTTAATTTTGCACATTAAACAGACAGTCCTCTTTAATGCATACTCTGACTAAAACAAGCCATTATTTTGAGCAATAACAAGATATTGTCAGAAATCGACTCTTAATCCTTGTCTTAAATAAGACCCCCCCCCCCATCCCGCGCTTTTTTTACGTTTCATTAAATTATTTGACAAAGAAGGCGATTCGTTGTACCGTTCTCGACTCTAAATCTTTGTCTGAATTCAGCCCTCCCCCCCCCCCCGCGCTTTGCGCGGAAGCGTCAACGCTTTATATAATTATTCGAGAAAGAAGATGATTCGTCGTACCGTTTTCGACTCTAAATCCTTGTCTTAAATAAACCCCTTCCCCCCTTCTGCCCGCGCTTCATTTAATTATGCGAGAAAGAAGACGATTCGTTGTACCGTTTTCGATTCTTAATTCTTGTCTGAATTCAGCCCTCCCCCCTCCACTCACGCGCAAAGCGCGAAAGCTTTGAAGATTCATTAAATCATTAGACAAATAAGACGATTCGTTGTACCGTTCTTGACTTTAAATCCTTGTCTTGAATAAGATTCCCCCCCCTCCCTCGCTTTTAACGCTTCATTTAATCATTAGACATTCGTTGTACCATTCTCGACTCTAAATCGTTGTCTTAAATACACCCCCTCCCACTCTCGCACAAATTTCGCTTCGCTCTCTCCCGCGATTCGTCTCTCTTTATATTGCTCAAGCGCTTAATTGTTATATTGACATTCATTTTCTTCATTCATTTCTTTCTTTCTGTTGGCTTACTATTTGTCATATAAAATCCGGTAACATTAGCTTAATTGAATTGTTTTCGCTTCTCGATCTCCTGAGACATGTCTCTCTTTATATTTCACAAGCGCTGGTGTTGTAGGCATTCATTTCCTTCATTCATTTCTTTTTTTCCGTTTGCATAATTTGTGTAATAAAAGTCGGTAACAGCGATATTGAAATGTTTTTGCTTCTTTCTCTCCCGCAATCTTGTCTCAAGCGCCGGTGATATTGACGTTTATTTCCTTCATTCATTTCTTTCTTTCGGAATGCAGCGTCTCGTAAATATGCTAATAACACTTATTGTTCGACTTGAGTTCCAAAGTTGCCAGTTGCTGGTACCACATCTAATTTACTTCTCGCAGGTCCATGCTGAAACCAATAATTATTGTCTGAATTCTAGACTAACCCAATGCTCCAGGCTCACCTAAATGTACGCAATAGTCCTGTAGAAGTTTTTCAGACCCGGAAAAGTTGTTAAGTACATATATGCTAATTAGATGATTATGCTAATTAGGCTTAAATTATACTACATTTACATGTAATATCTTCTCATGAATTAATGATTAATCTTTCAAAAGTGATTTACAATGTTGCATTGCACCATTTTTAGGCTTTATAGATAAACAATGACAATGAAGTCCATATATTGTACATATTATGCTGCTATTTAAAGGTATTACAAAGTTTTGGTATGGGGTCATGAATTTGGTTCAAATTAACATATTTGAATCATTATGCCTTCCTACAATATTCATTGATCGTTGTCGCGGTTGAAATCGAGTCTAAAGTTATAAAATTATAAATAATAAACTCTTTGTGTTGTATAGCTCCCTCTCAAGGTCAAGATATTAATTTAGATATGAAACTATGTTTCTTGACTAAAATTGGCCAATTAGCTATTCCCGTTTGGAAATTATATATCACAACTACATATTCTGAGATTTTCATGGTCGCAGCTACCATTGCACGGCCATAGGCGCTATTTGAAATTTATCAAAATTTACCGGGAGCACCGGTAAATTTTTATATTCAATTTTTCTCGAAAACAGAAGTGTTTTAGGAGCTCATTTTTGTAGTGCTTATAATACATCCACAGGGGCATCCAAATATATAAAAATTGTAAAAATTCACTATCCACCCAATTTTCAAAATTTCCCAAAACTTTGTATTACCTTTAAGACAATTGTATTACTTAAAAATAAAAATTGGTGTCATAAATGAATTCCTTGTGATATAAAACACTTGAAAAGTCGTATTATCCATGTTTTCAGGCTTCCTGGATTGAGATTAGCAACATTATCACAAATTGCACATATGCTAATTAGATGATTATGCAAAAATGGTCATTAAAAAAGTTGCCCAATGTTGCCAAGCTGGCAACCAAGCTGAATTTACTTCAATACCCATCTAGAACACAAATCAACAAAAAAACCTTGTACTCATCAACTTTTCCAGGTCATGTACATGGTATATGGTACTGTCTACTGGACTACAAGCTCTGTTGATACACCATTAGGAGCCAGAGCATTATAACACTGAGTTCCTATGGGGAGTATATTTATTCAGATGGTCATATCTCAGCCAATACTTAACATATTCAATTGGTTTTCGACATTTGGACATTATTTTTGATGTTCTTTCGGAATATGAAGAAAAAATTGAGAAATTCTAAAAATAGATTATTATGACGTCACAGCTTCGGTACTCGATGACTATATCAAAGTGCTTAAGCCCAAACTAAAGTCTATGAGACAATTCACTGAATTTTCTCTTACGGAGAGTTTTCGTCATGCATAAACTATTTAATGTTTAAATAGAGGAATATCATGCAATCCAAAACATATATTTTACATTTTTTGTAAGGTAAATTATGTATCAAATAAGGCCTTTAAAAAAAAAATGTTGAATTGCCAAAAAGAAAGATGTTGTAGTTCCAAAACATGGGTCGGTCGGAAATCTTTTTTTTTTTTCTAAACAAAAAAACACCAGAACTGTTTTGGAGTCGAAAATGCCATCATATTACCAGGGGAACCTCCGGGGGAGATCCATGGCAGCAGAAAAACTACTGACATGGAACTGTGACAACAGGGCCAGATATACAGCCTACACCCTAACCCATTTACCCCTCAACTGATGATCTGGCCCTGCATGTGAAAACATGGCGTCACATCCAATACAGCTGCAGTCTCCTCCCTATATACCTTACCAACAGATAAAGGGCTTTTGTGACAGTTAGTACAACTTATCCCCTCCTCACCAACATTTCTTGTGACTTATGCATAAACATGATGAGCTGATGAATAATCATTGCCTGGACAATTGATTTCCCACCATGCATCTTAATATATGCACAATCAGTGAAAGCTATAACAATCATCGTGTGGGTAAATAAAAGATTTTCAGCTGTTCCTCTATTTAAATACTCAATGAATGATACTGGCAAGACTTTGGCATGCTTGATTTGGTAATGGCATTCTAATGTCTAGGAGTGTACACAATATAGAAAGGTGTTTGCTGTATTGTGTCATTAGCCATGTTCACACAATGGCATTGTCAGTATGCTTCGATACACATGGCAAAGAATGAATTCAACCTTCTACATCAACCAGGCTCATTCTCCAGTATTCTGTTGATAGCAATCCAGCATCATTCATTTCCCAAAGGGTTTGTTGGATCGTGTTTGTGATACTTCCCAAGAGACAGGGACAGATAATAGATTTCAATTTTTGATAAAGTTCAGAGTATACCGCATGTATATAATGTCATCAGTACAAAGTGAAAATCAAAGTTGTCGAGAGGAATAACTCTGCTTTTGCATCAGCAGGTAATGTGTGTTTGGTGATTTCGTTGTTATCCGTCCAATATCTTTGATTTATGCGATGTGCGTTGATGTCGGCGATTGCTCTTTAGGGGTTGTGATGTGTGTTTAAATATTTTTTTGTTAAATAAAATTTTATCTCCTTGATTTCCCTGAAGAAATCATACAGTGCTTCATTTGAAATGGTGTTTTGCCAGAAAATGCGGCATATTCTTCTCAGACTCTTTGTGTGGAAGACCGATAGCTTATTGAGGTTGTTTTTCGTCATTCTCCAACATTCAGAGCCGTACAGGAGAGTGGAAAGGACACAGCTCTGGTACACTTTTAGCTTGGTCTTGGTGCTATACTGCTGTGATCTCCATATATTGTTGAGCATTCTAAGTGCATTGCTGGCTTTATTAAGACGGTTCTTAATGTCTTTGCCTGTGCCTCCATCGTGCCTGACAGTGCTGCCCAGGGGCCGTATTCTGAACCCTGTGTTATCTCTAATATTGTATCTTTGGGTAATCTGCCATGGTAAGCAAGCCATAGTTAGAAGTGTATTCTCTAATTTTCAGGCCTACATTAATTTTGAGGTAAATTCTATCTTCAAATGTGTAAACTGAATAGTTAAAACATATGTTTTAACGTTTGGAATGTTGAAGTTTTGTAATTTTGATAATGTGCTGACGCCTTAAACATTGGACACAAATTTGATTACATCGTATTTTTCTAAGAATATTATTTTGTTGTATTTTTATAAACTATTAAATGAAAATATCCGGGGGGTACCCATCTCAAGAACAAAACTGATTCCCCGGTCGTGTAATGAAATACTCACAATTATATTGTATATTCTACACAAATTTGGAAGTATATTGCATCTCTTATTTCCCGGTATCATTTTCAATCTTTTTGTTCCTAATTCATTTAAATAATTGCATTTTTCCTAATATTACTTTTTTTTAATAATCCGGTGGTATTGCGACTAATGCTATGGCTTGGCTCTTTTTACTCGCCGATAGTATCGATTTCACAAGATAGTAGCTAGTAACGTTGGTTTCTATGAACGGGCCCCAGATATCAATGGTGTATCTCATAGAGAACCTTCTGACTTCATAGTGTCAATAGCTATGCATCAAGATCTCAAAAATCTAAACATAGATCTGACACAGCAGGCCTGCATTAAAGCAGGATATGGCATGTAGTCAGCGGGTATGTTTGTGTGTACGAGTATTTGATTAATTGGTTGTAGAGCATGTGAGCAATTCCAAAGTGTTTGTATTTAACTTTCTTGCATTACCATGCCCGCATAGTGGCCAATGCAGAGATGAAAGTTTGATACAAATTTATTCTGGATATGATATCATTCCTCATGATTATTGTGCCCCCAACACAGATCATAGTTTAAGAGTAGAACCTAGTGAATTTTATTTTCAGCTGTATTTTATCTGGGTTAAAGGTAAAGACCAGTTATGGTCATGCAATTGCATTGTGAAGGAAACATTGTGGAATCGATCAGAAAAGGTTGATCATCTAGCAATAAGTATTGGTGTGTAATGCAAGGTTCTGGAATCATCAAAATGATAAGAAATTTGGCCCAGTCCTTGTAAAGTAACGAGCACTGTACACAGAAAGATGTATATGGGACTACGCACACGTGCGTTTATCTCTCACACACCAATAGATAAACTAATTTACCAAATGTATCAATTAGTAGGCGGTTTCCCGGCAAAGTTTGTATGATCATGTATTAGTCAAAACATATTCTTTCACATGATTGGTAATAAGAGTTTCCATTTCATTTTTGTCTCGCCTGCGTAGCAAAAAGCGAGACATAGGCGCCCTCAACATCAAAAACTTAACCTAAGGTTAAGTTTTTGAATTTTTGATATAATTTTGAAAGTATAAGTTCTTAGTCAATGAAACTTGGACTATAGGGTTATCAAGTATCCCCAATCATGTGAGTAGAATTTCAGGTCACTAATTTAAGGTCAAAGGTCATTTAAGGTCAACAAACTTAGACTTTGTTGTAGCATCCACATCAAGATTTTGAATTTTTAGCATATTTTCAAAATTGTTTGTTCAAATTCCATAAAACTTGTACCCAAGGGTTATCAAGTATCACAAATCATATGACACAAATTCCAGGTCACAAGGTCAAAGGTCATTTTAGGTCATTAGACTTGAATTATGTTTTCACAACTTAATATGAGAATAAATAATTAAAAAAAAATTAAAGTTATCGATCCTGGTACAATTAATAGTAAATATTCTTCTGATGATTCTTGGTCAATATTCACTTCAAAATGCTGATTATATTCAGAGGATTTCATTTTTTGGGTCTGCTAATGGGCCACCCTGCCTATAAATAATGTTCCAACCTCAATTTTTCATCATATCAAATTGCGTAATGTAGGCAAGACCGCCGAGAGCGTTTCCCTTGTTTGAAATTGGGGCGTTTCCAATACTGGTCTTTACCTTTAAGCTTACTGCTTTGTATCAACTATTTTCAAAATATGGTATCTTTGTAATGTATGAATGATGACGATGTGGACTGTCTTGTGGCCCAGAATGTCGATGATAACGAAACCCCATCATTTTCTTCTTCAAACTTTGTTTTCTGATTGTAGGAATGCGGAGGACGAGCATTCCATAGTGGAGCGACGTCTTAATCAACAGAAAGACGACTTGGAGATGACGATGAGAAGTCTGAAACAACAAATTGAGACTGTAGAGGGCGATCTTACAGCATCACGTCAGGAGTGTTCGGGTCTAAAAAGCTCTATAGCTTCCATGACAGCAGCACAAGCTGGTCATATAGCGCAGTTGGATGCCACTAAGGTAAAGATTGGTCTATTATCTACATGTACCTCCTACAATTAAAGTAATTAGAGTCCACCCTAATAATCAGTTGGTATTAATAAAAGCAGAAAAATTAAAGAAACAAATTAGTGAAATATTCAAGCAATATCAGATTAAAAGCAGGAAAGTCATGAATATTTAAAGTTGTCATCGGTGAAACACAAATTGGCAACACTTTGATGTATCGAGCAAGTTCCTCTCCAGTTTGCTCTGTACAGAAATTTCATAAACTTTCATTCTCTTAGTGATAATTGAAAAGTTTTGTTTTATACAGGGGTTGTATAGGAACATATTTGCAATAATTTTATTAAGGATACATGTATGATTGAACATTTTCTAAGGTGAATAGAAATTTCTGAGTCTGTTTTTAGTACAGAGCAAATGGGAGGAAACCTTGCAAGATTCATGTAGGTCATAGAGTTGCCAATTTGTGTTTGAATGATTGCAACTTCAAAAATGTCTTTGTTTCTAATTACTGTGAAATTGTTAATTGTATTTTGACTAAATTTGGTCACAGGTAGGTGAGATGCTATCCGGTGATTGCCTTCAAAAAAGAAACTCAAAAATTTGCATGAATAATATTTCTGAAACACATTCTGATAGACTAGTTGTAGCAAATGAGTTTGGTATCCTACATATACCAGGATGCGCAGTTGCGTTGCGCGGTAGCTAGCTCCGTAACGGTCCCTTTTACTTTTTATGCCTCCGCCACCGAAGGTGGTGCCGGAGGCATCATGTTTTCGGGTTGTCCGTCCGTACGTCCGTACGTCCGTCCCGTTTGACCGTTATCACAATATCTCAAGAACCATTTAATATTAAAACTTGAGACTCGGGAATAGTATTTATCACCATAGGAAGACGATCTGATTAGATTTTGGAGCACGTATGTCAAAGGTCAAGGGTCACAGAGGTCAACTTATGAAATTCCTTGTATTGAGTTTGTTAGCGCGATATCTCAAGAACCATTTGAGATTTAAACTTCAAACTTAAGGATAGTATGTATCACCATAGGAAGACGATCTGATTAGATTTTGGAGCACGTAGGTCAAAGGTCAAGGGTCACAGAGGTCAACTTATGAAATTCCATACATTGAGATTGTTATCATGATATCTCAAGAACCACTGGAGATGTAAACTTCAAACTTAAGGATAGTACGTATCACCATAGGAAGACGATCTGATTAGATTTTGGAGCACGTATGTCAAAGGTCAAGGGTCACAGAGGTCAACTTATGAAATTCCATACATTGAGATTGTTATCATGATATCTCAAGAACCACTGGAGATGTAAAAACTTCAAACTTAAGGATAGTATGTATCACCATAGGAAGACGATCTGATTAGATTTTGGAGCACGTAGGTCAAAGGTCAAGGGTCACAGAGGTCAACTTATGAAATTCCATACATTGAGATTGTTATGTGGACGCATTCTCATTAGAACTGACAGATGGATTACTATTTAACTCAGGAAATCTTGCAGAGCCAATGAACTGAGTAGATTTTAGGGTCATGAGGTCAAAGATCAAAGGGTCATATATGTATATGAGAAATTGCTTGTAATCACGATATTCTGAGAACATGTAAAGGATTACAATTGAACTTGAATTTGAAAAATTTCTTCCGTTTCGGTTTGTAAAATTGCTCTATGACGGAGGCATCATTATCGACTGCGCGCAGTCGAATTCCATCTAGTTTTCAATAGGCTAGTTTTCCCACGTTGAATGTAATTACATGCCATTAGATAGATCCTGACCCCAGTACCCCTTTGAAAGGGGCATAGGGGCAAATATTGTAAACATTTGAATTATCACAACTTTAGGGCCGAAATGGCAAGGGCTGGGGTGGTTCAGCATTTTGGAGGAGAAAATTAATTTTTTTCAATAGGCTAGTTTCGCCACAATGAATGTACTTACATGCCATTAGATCGATCCTGACCCCAGTACCCCTTTGAAAGGGGTATAGGGGCAAATATTGTAAACATTTGAATTATCACAAGTTTTGGGCCGAAATTGCAAGGGCCGGGGTGGTTCAGCATTGTGGAGGTAAAAAACAAATTGATTTTTTTTTAATAGGCTAGTTTTCCCACGATGAATGTACTTACATGCCATTAGATAGATCCTGACCCCAGTACCCCTTTGAAAGGGGCATAGGGGCAAATATTGTAAACATTTGAATTATCACAACTTTTGGGCCGAAATGGCAAGGGCCGGGGTGGTTCAGCATTTTGGAGGAGAAAATTAAAATTTTGAATAAGCTAGTTTCCCCACGATGAATGTACTTACATGCCATTAGATCGATCCTGACCCCAGTACCCCTTTGAAAGGGGCATAGGGGCAAATATTGTAAACATTTCAATTATCACAACTTTTGGGCCGAAATGGCAAGGGCCGGGGTGGTTCAGCATTTTGGAGGAGAAAAAACGAATTTAAATTTTTTAATAGGCTAGTTTTCCCACGATGAATGTACTTGCATGCCATTAGATGGATCCTGACCCCCATATCCCTTTGAAAGGGGCGAAGGAGCAAATATTGTAAACATTTGAATTATCACAACTTTTGGGCCGAAATGGCAAGGGCCGGGGTGGTTCAGCATTTTGGATGATAAAAAACAAATTGAAATTTGTTAATAGGCTAGTTTTTCCACGATGAATGTACTTACATGCCATTAGATGGATCCTGACCCCAGTACCCCTTTGAAAGGGGCATAGGGGCAAATATTGTAAACATTTGAATTATCACAACTTTTGGGCCAAAATGGCAAGGGCCGGAAGTGGTTCAGCATTTTGGAGGAGAAAATTAATTTTTTTCAATAGGCTCGTTTCGCCACAATGAATGTACTTACATGCCATTAGATCGATCCTGACCCCGGTACCCCTTTGAAAGGGGCATAGGGGCAAATATTGTAAACATTTGAATTATCACAACTTTTTGGCCGAAATGGCAAGGGCCGGGGTGGTTCAGCATTTTGGAGGAGAAAATTAATTTTTTTCAAGAAGCTAGTTTCCTCAAAATGAATGTCCCTTTATGCCATTAGATGGATCCTGACCCCTCATATCCCTTTGAAAGGGGCGTAGGAGCAAATATTGTAAACATTTGAATTATCACAACTTTTGGGCCGAAATGGCAAGGGCCGGGGTGGTTCAGCATTTTGGAGGAGAAAATTAATTTTTTTCAATAAGCTAGTTTCCTCAAAATGAATGTACTTACATGCCATTAGATGGATCCTGACCCCAGTACCCCTTTGAATGGCGCATAGGGGCAAATATTGTAAACATTTGAATTATCACAACTTTTGGGCCGAAATGGCAAGGGCCGGGGTGGTTCAGCATTTTGGAGGAGAAAAAACAAATTTAAATTTTTTAATAGGCTAGTTTTTCCACGATGAATGTACTTACATGCCATTAGATGGATCCTGACCCCCATATCCCTTTGAAAGGGGCGTAGGAGCAAATATTGTAAACATTTGAATTATCACAACTTTTGGGCTGAAATGGCAAGGGCCGTGGTGGTTCAGCATTTTAGAGGAGAAAATTAATTTGTATGCCTCTGTTACGAAGTAGCCGGAGGCATTATGTTTTCGGGTTGTTCGTCCGTCCGTCCGTCTGTACGTACGTACGTCCCGTTCTCGTAATCGCGTTATCTGAAGAACGGATTAATGGATTCCTGCCAAACTTTGGTCATGTATGTATCTTGCAGAGCCGATGAACTGAGTAGATTTTGGGGTCACGAGGTCAAAGGTCAAAGGTCACAGCGCACATTATGTATGCAAAAACAGCTCGTGATCGCATTATCAATAGAACAGATTGATGGATTCCTGCCAAACTTGGATCATTCATGTATCTTGCAGAGCCAATGATCTGAGTAGATTCTTGGTTCATAAGGTCAAAGGTCAAAGGTCATGGGCTCATTATGTATGGAAAAATAGCTTGTGAACGCATTCTCATTAGAACTGACGGATGGATTACTATTAACTCAGGACATCTTGCAGAGCCAATGAACTGAGTAGATTTTAGGGTCATGAGGTCAAAGATCAAAGGGTCATATATGTACGTGAGAAATTGCTTGTAATCACGATATTCTGAGAACCTGTTAATGGATTACAATTGAACTTGAATTTAAAAATATTTCTTCTGTTTTGGTTTGTAAAGTTGCTCTATGACGGAGGCATCATTTTCGACTGCGCGCAGTCGAAATTCCATCTAGTTAACGATGCAATGGCACGTAATTGTCGGTAAGATGTGTGGAGTTATTCTAGAAATGTATTGTACCATTGTATAGTGATTTTAATCCCATATGTAGGAATGTACGTGCTGTTTTGACCGCTGAATTTTTAGCTGTTGCGCAAAGGCCGCACCCAGACTTTTTCGAAAATTTTTCTTCCGAAAATACTGCGGCCTTTACGCGGGCAAATACGGTAGTTTACAGTAAAATTGTAAAAACTCATAGTATTCCTATCTGATTACTAAATATGAATATAGGATTAAGGTCCAAAAATTGGCATTTATGAAAAATATAAATGGTCCTGATACTAAAATTATGTGTTTGAATTTTGGAAACATAATTTCATTTTTCACTGTCTTGGGGACACATGTACATTGTAGTATATGTCAACAAACCAAAGCCATTTAGAAAAGCAATGACACTTCAAGCCAAGACATACATATTAGCAAGTGAAGGGGTCATTGATGCAAAAAGCTGTACTTTTACCCCACAGCAAAGCTTTCAGTTCAGTCTTCCTTGGTAGTTATTTGAGACAATTTACAGTGTTACATGGATCTCATTCTATTGTGTACATTTTGACAAGTAGTCTTTGTGTTTGCTTGCTCTTGTTATACATTTAGCACCAGCTAGAGCAGTCTGTGGAGTCTTGCAGACAGAAAGGTAGCAGGATCTCCGATCTGGAAGCAGAGGTGGCGGCGCTCAAGGCTACTGTGGAGGAGAAAGAAGGCAGGATCAGAGAAGATGAAACGATGAGGAGAAAACTCCACAATACCATCCAGGAATTAAAGGTAAATTGAGATAAAGATGTATTGAAGATTTATACGTTTGTTCTGCATTGCTTCAAGTTTTTGATCCGGACCAACATGCCATATTCAGAGCTGCCAACCATTCTGTTTTTGCTGGAAAAGAAAAATATTCTCAAAAGGAATGAAATGCTGATAATACCAAAATAACCACCAAAAAATATTCCTGTTTGTATGGAAAAAACAGCATGATGAATGAACATTTCTGCATTGGAAGTGTGTGGCACGTGGTTGTTAGTTTCGTTTTCATGGATTCCTTTTTTTTTGCTTGAAATTCCTTTTTTTTTGCCATCATGATTCCTTTTTTTGATCGCACAAGGTTGGCAGCTCTGAACATACCATAGAAAAAATATTAATTAATGAATTTGGTGTATTGCTAAATTGACCTGATTTGCCCGTTTTCATTCTAGAATATATTTGATTGGTATTTCGGATATTGAAGCACAGATTGCATGCTCATGCATGTATAGTTGATAGTGCATAGATGAGAATTAATGCACAAAAGTCAGCATTCACTATTTCATTAAGACATCCGCAACACTTTTATAAAGCATTGGTCAATTGGGTATGAATATAATGTAGGATCATTTGAAAAAGTGCTGGCAAAATAGGTAATAAATGCCTACAATGTGTTTGTAT
The DNA here is from genome assembly GCA_035222895.1 of Strongylocentrotus droebachiensis. Lineage (NCBI taxonomy): Eukaryota > Metazoa > Echinodermata > Echinoidea > Camarodonta > Strongylocentrotidae > Strongylocentrotus > Strongylocentrotus droebachiensis. The sequence goes on from JAVYIG010011024.1 coordinate 52,970, forward strand.
TAATCCTAGCATGTCATAGATACATTCATATCATTGAGGATATATGCCTTAAACCTTCTGAGCAAGAGTGTGAGAGGAGCTTTATGATAATTCTGATCTAATCACTAACACACATAATAAAGACGCAACCTTAAAAGTATTACCGCAAACCACTTAAAATTAAACTATTCTTAACAAAGACATATCTAGAACACCTTTTGTGGATTAAACTGGCCTTTCAGTATCATACTGCCAAAGAAGATCACAAGGAAGTGCATTCTCTAGGGAGGGAACTCCATATGAACACGTCTAAGAGAAGGCACAATACCCATAGAGGCACCTGAAAGTGGGTTACGAGAGGGAGGTAGAATGACCAATATGCCACTTCAGTCGTTCCCCAAGAGTAGCTCAAGTTACCAACCGTTCCACCGACCGTGGCGCATTGCCCCGGTTATAATATCATATCCGCCTCAATCTCGGCAATGGTGATGCGAGCGCAAAACATAAGAAGCATTTGGTTGCTAAAAAGCTCTTTAGCGCCTCCCTTGTCAGAAATCAAACTAATGGCTCTGTTTGAATTTACACAAACATGTTAGTGATACGTTTGATATACATGTATAAACGCTTCTCAGGGTGGGATCAATGTGTTATACTCTACTGTGTATTCATATGTAGCATGAAATTCATTCTTGAGGAAATTGCAATCAAATATTCTACTCTTATTCCAGATAATTAATCATTCTAATGTTCTATTATTGAGAAAGAAAAAGAGCAATATCCAGAATGTCTGTTTCTCTTTTTTTATGCCTCCGTTACGAAGTAGCCAGAGGCATTATGTTGTCGTCCCTCTGTACGTCCGTCCGTCCATCCGTACGTACGGTTCTCGTGATCGCGTTATCTGAAGAACTGATTGATGGATTCCTGCCAAACTTTGGTCATGTATATATCTTGCAGAGCCGATGAACTGATTAGATTTTGGGGTCAGGAGGTCAAAGGTCACAGGGCTCAAGGCTCAAAGGTCACAGATCTCATTATGTATGCAAAAACAGCTCGTGATCGCGTTATCTGAAGAACGGATCGATGGATTCCTGCCAAACTTTGGTCATGTATGTATGTATCTTGCAGAGCCGATGAACTGAGTAGATTCTTGGGTCGTGGGCTCATTATGTATGCAAAAATAGCTTGTGATCGCATTATCATTAGAACAGATTGATGGATTACTATTTAACTCGGGACATCTTGCAGAGCCAATGAACTGAGTAGATTTTAGGGTCATGAGGTCAAAGATCAAAGGGTCATATATGTATATGAGAAATTGCTTGTAATCCCGATATTCTGATAACCTGTTAATGGATCACAATTGAACTTGAATTTGAAAAATTTCTTCTGTTTTGGTTTGTAAAATTGCTCTTTGACGGAGGCATCATTTTTGACTGCGTGCAGTCGAAGTTCCATCTAGTTTCTCCATCAAGACTGTGTGATTTCTTTGAGCTAAAAGCATCTTCAAACCTTATCAGAAGTGAAAAATGTGATGTTTTTAAGTTGAAGATAATTTCTGAAAGGCAATGTTTATCCAGGCTCAAATACCATTTCCCATATTCCCATAATAGGACTCTTATAAATCTTTGTTGCAAATTTGCAAAATATGTTTGAAAGGGCATTTGTCATATAATTTTGAAAAACAAACATAAATAACAAAGATCACTATCTCCTTCCAATGTTTTTCTTCTTCAAATTATCCTGTTACATATTTCTATTTATGCCAAATTGATCATGTTACATGTTTATACAAAATATGGTCCCTGAAAGAAATATATAATGGAGAAAGAACTCAACATCCATCTAAAAGCGGGTAAGCTGTACTTTTGTAATTCTATTTGTTGTCCTCATCACTACCCGAAATAACCTTCAATGCAAGCAGTAATTAACTCCCGCTGAAACGAACCTCTTCAGTCTATAAACTAATGCTATCGTTGATTATGGGTTTTATGGGTGGAGTTCAGAATTTGTTTTATAGGTGGAGTTCAGAATTTGGTTGGTGTACGATATTAAGTGGAATATCTATCATATAGTGTTGCAATAGAAGATGTATACATTGTATAGGCCAATGCTTGTGTAGGGTTCATTAATTATATGCACGTTGCGAGAGGAACAATGAATTACATATTAATCTTTAAAGGTATCACAATAAGTGATATTAGACCACAGAACCATCCGATATGAAAGTTGGTAATGTTTGTGATACATGTTAACTCTTTATGCGCCACTTAAAAAACCCCCCTGTGCCACATTCTTTTAGGGTCACACATTTCGAGGGAATCTTTATTGACTCTGCTGAATCAAGAGGCTATAACTCTTCACTGGATGATCATGATGAAAAATATTGTGCAGCAAAGTTGTAGACCGGAAAACGTGCTTTTCGATGAACCGTCATTTGTTATATTTTGAATTATCATTTTTATAATAATCATAATTATATAATGTTTAATTTTTCTTATTTACGGCAGTTTTTTATCCCTCTAGAATTTCTTATTTAGCAATGATAAGACATCTTCAAATCGAATCTATTAGAAAGGTGGACTTCTTACCTTTCTTTACATACCTTGCTCAAGTATTCTAACAATTCAGAAGGTTAGTATTTAGGTTGTTGAAGAAAAGAAGTTCAATAGGGAGAGACTTGAAAGTACCCCGCTCAGCCACCCTTGACAATGGGCTAATCTGCCCATTGAAATCCCTATTACCCCAGGTTATTGTCAATGTCCGGTTTAGCGGGGCATGAAAAGGGACGTCGTGGGGATGTTTTTCTTTGTTGTGCCATGATAAGTCAATAAGAAATAAGAGAATGTTATTGATTTTGCCCACTGGTATGAGCATGTAAAAATGGTATAGGCATAATATATTATATGTGATATACATGACATAATCAGCATCTTATTGAAATGTCTCATTATGAATGTTCACCGCATCTGTTCTCTCACCTTCTTTACCCCTCAATAAAATTGATTTCAAGTACATTTATCACAGCCATAGATATACAAAGAAAGAATGAATCAATCATAAAATATAAACTATATTGCATTGTTTTCCATTTACTTTATTGTGAGAGAGCTTATTATCAGAAATGATTGACGAGTGGAGTATGCAATGAATAAAATATGGAGAACGGACGTGAGAGACATTATGAGAGAGAAATAGTGATATGAAATGAAAGGACTTTACTGTGAATAAAGATTATAAGAGAAAGAGATAAAGATGACGGCAAGACAGGATACATATTGATACGAAAATAACAATAATAATGAGATAGAGATGACGGAAAGAAAGAGAGTAAACACTGATAGCATAAGAATGAATAAAGATAATAAGAGAAAGATATAGAGATGACGGCAAGACATAGGGTACATATAGATAGGAAAATGATAATAATAAAAAGATAGAGATGACGGAAAGAAAGAGAGTAAACACTGATAGCACAAGAATGAATAAAGATAATAAGAGAAATATATAGAGATGACGGCAAGACATAGGATACATATTGATAGGAAAATAATAATAATAATAAGATAGAGATGACGGCAAGAAAGAGAGTAAACACTGATAGCATAAGAATGAATAAAGATAATAAGAGAAAGATATACAGATGACGGCAAGACATAGGGTACATATAGATAGGAAAATGATAATAATAATAAGATAGAGATGACGGCAAGAAAGAGAGTAAACACTGATAGCATAAGAATGAATAAAGATAATAAGAGAAAGATATAGAGATGACGGCAAGACATAGGGTACATAATTATAGATAGGAAAATGATAATAATAATAAGATAGAGATGACGGAAAGAAAGAGAGTAAACACTGATAGCATAAGAATGAATAAAGATAATAAGAGAAAGATATAGAGATGACGGCAAGACATAGGGTACATATAGATAGGAAAATGATAATAATAATGAGATAGAGATGACGGCAAGAAAGAGAGTATTACACTCATAGCATAATAATGAATAAAGATAATAAGAAAAAGATATACAGATGACGGCAAGACATAGGGTACATATAGATAGGAAAATGATAATAATAATAAGATAGAGATGACGGAAAGAAAGAGAGTAAACACTGATAGCATAAGAATGAATAAAGATAATAAAAGAAAGATATAAAGATGACGGCAAGACAGGATACATCTTTCTTTCATTAGTTTTATTCATTCTTATTCTATCACTGTCTACTCTCTTTCTTGCTGTCATCTCTAGCTCTTTCATTAATTTTTATTCATTCTTATTCTATCAGTCTACTCTCTTTCTTGCTGTCATCTCTATCTCTTTCTTTCATTATTTTTATTCATTCTTATTCTATCACTGTCTACTCTCTTTCTTGCTGTCATCTCTATCTCCTTCTTTCATTTTTTTTATTCATTCTTATTCTATCAGTCTACTCTCTTTCTTGCTGTCATCTCTAGCTCTTTCATTAATTTTTATTCATTCTTATTCTATCAGTCTACTCTCAGGGAACACTTTTATCACTAGAGTCTTCGTCACTGCTCGATTCGTCGGAATCAGAGTCCATGCTCCATGCTTCCATAGTAACAAGATCTCGAGCCTCCTCTACACTAAACACACGTTGACGTTTTCCAGCAGGTGCCATCGTAACATCAGTAAAAAAAATCCAAAGAAAACCGCTAAATACACGGTAATTTCGAATGTAACACTATGAAGAAAAACAGTTTACCGGAAAGTGTGCGATGTATACAATGTAAACAATAGTAAACGCAACGCGTGGCTACACACTGCGAGCGGTATTATGAATGTCTAATTGACTCGTATACATCTGTGCAAAAATGCGAAGTTGGCACGCCTACGTCCGTGCAAATCGGCGAACAAAGCAAACAAAGAGTTAATCAATATTGGTTTATATCCAGAGTTTAATTATACACGTACATACACTGTGTACAGTTATAGCAAGTTTAGCAACAGAAACTGCTTTTCCATACATAAAGCATTTTGAACGTACCCGTGTGCCAGACACTGCTCATGACGGTAGCGGTAGGTGTGAGAAAGGTACATGTATCTGTGGCAGGTGTGATACCAGCAGATAAGAGATGAACTTTGAGCTTGCCTCGTAAATGATGAATTAAAATATTTTTGTTTGTGGTATGTACCTCAAGCGACATTTCTATTCTAAAGTATGGCTGACATTAAGATATGCAATGTCTATCATTCATAATGAGGAATAGCGCAAGGAGCAAAACAAAATCCACCTCCCTTTCCCTCTTCCCCTCCATGGGGAAAAAAAAAGAAAACAAAGAAAATGTCATTTCCACCAAACAGGCACCATTCACACTAAATTGTTCATCATGGTGTCCAAACTCCCCCCTGGCCAAAAACACATTAGTCTGTGTTCACGTCGCAGTGAAAGGAGATGGATATATGCTAGGGAGTATTAGCATTCAAATTGAAAGAGCGCGCTTGGGGAAGGGCAATGCCCTTAACATAACAAATTCTGTGTTATCATCGTTAAAAGGGTAATGTTCGTCATCCTTTATTTTGCCGAATATTTTTTTTATTATTCCTTACATTGCCTTTTACATGAGATTACATCGTAGCTATGTCATCTTTTTCAGTCTCTTAGGAGCACGCCATGTGCATCTCTTTCGCTCTCTATTTGTTCCAAAATCCTTGATTCATATTCTCCTTTACCTCTTCTCTCTTGCTGTATTTCTGTCCTTCAATCTAACTTTTATCTCGCATATTTTAATGTCTTCGCTTACAAGTCCTTCAGCTTCATACATTTTCATGCAGATTTGACCCTCCTGGCGCTCCCGATTATTACCCTGGCTTAAATCCCCTCTCTGTATTCGTTTCTATTTGTCTGTTTCTTTCTAACTCTTCCCATCTTCATTTTTCTTCTCCCTCACTTTTTCAATTGTGATCAGCTTGTTCTTTCCTACATCCATGTTTCAAGAATGCAGAATTTACATTCTTCACGTAACTCGTGTATTCTTGACGAAGGACATGAATGCCTAGATGTTTATACAGATAACGTCTATGTTCACAAGGGATCCACTCAATTTTCATGCCTCCGTGACTAAGTAGCCGGAGGCATTATGTTTTCGGGTTGTCCGTCCGTACGTCCGTACGTCTGTACGTCCCGTTCTCGTGATCGCGTTATCTGAAGAACCGATTGATGGATTCCTGCCAAACTTTGGTCCTGTATGTATCTTGCAGAGCCGATGAACTGATTAGATTTTGGGGTCAAAGGTCAAAGGGCTCATTATGTATGCAAAAACAGCTCGTGATCGCGTTATCTGAAGAACCGATTGATGGATTCCTGCCAAACTTTGGTCATGTATTTATCTTCCAGAGCCAATGAACTGAGTAGATTCTTGGGTCATGAGGTCATGGGCTCATTATGTATGCAAAAATAGCTTGTGAACGCATTCTCATTAGAACTGACAGATGGATTACTATTTAACTCAGGACATCTTGCAGAGCCAATGTACTGAGTATATTTTAGGGTCATGAGGTCAAAGTTCAAAGGGTCATATATGTATATGAGAAATTGCTTGTAATCACGATATTCTGAGAACCTGTTAAAGGGACTATGTCCCATTTGCAGGCCAAATAAATTCCAACTGCATTTGAAAGATAATACTAATTTAGAACTTCCCTAAAAAAGGTGGGGCTTGAAAATGTCTTCAAGTGGGAAAATAACGACTATTAGTTGTCAAATCGACTTTAGGGCTATAGAGCCCAAAAGTAATAGTCTTGATTTTCAGACAATTGTACCGAATGGTCATACGTTTTATGCTGCGCAAAGATTCAATCAGTTTAATCTTGGCCATCACAAGAAGTGGGTTATTGATGTAGACAAATGCTCATGTACCCTTTACAACTCTGTTCATGTATGTTATTACCAAAGAAGAAAAAAAAGCCAGTCAGTCACTCAATAGTGTCTGACAGTGAAGTCTAGCAAGTAAACGGGTTTCCTTGCATAATTTGAATATGAGGACACTGCTAACGTTTACATTTCACAGATAGGACATACATGACATATTCATAATTCCTGCAAAGTTCTACAGCATTTGAGGTTGGCTGCAAAAGGGACATAGTACCTTTAATGGATTACAAATAACTTGAATTTGAAAAATTTCTTCTGTTTTGGTTTGTAAAATTGCTCTATGACGGAGGCATCATTTTCGAATGCGCACAGTCTAATTTCATCTAGTTTTTGCCTGAAAAACTTCCAGTATTGTACATGTATAATGATCACTAAAAGCTTGACCTGCGACCTGCGCTGAATTTCTCTCAATAGTATGACAAAGACTCATCATAAAGGGTACTGAAGCCAACTCCCACGGTGCAAGACATACGTAGCCCGTTGGTGATAATGCTCATCATGTAGCACATAATTGGATACGATACATTCCAGAGTTGTTTATCAACCAATCTCGCATACTTGTCGTCACAAGTTTAAACGTTCTGATCTCTCCGAACCCTGCTCTTCTAAACAATCTCCCCGTGCAGGATTACCGTGCCATCGTCAGCCCCATCATAGACGTCATCAACATGGACAACTTCCATTACGTGGCTGCCTCGGCGGACCTGACTGGAATCTGGTCTTCAAGTGGGACTATATGACCCAGGCAGAGAGGAACAGCAGGAGGGCAGATCCTATAGCTCCCATGACCCAGGCAGAGAGGAACAGCAGGAGCCAGGGCAGATCCTATAGCTCTCATGACCCAGGCAGAGAGGAACAGCAGGAGCCAGGGCAGATCCTATAGCTCCCATGACCCAGGCAGAGAGGAACAGCAGGAGCCAGGGCAGATCCTATAGCTCCCATGACCCAGGCAGAGAGGAACAGCAGGAGCCAGGGCAGATCCTATAGCTCCGATGACCCAGGCAGAGAGGAACAGCAGGAGGGCAGATCCTATAGCTCCGATGACCCAGGCAGAGAGGAACAGCAGGAGCCAGGGCAGATCCTATAGCTCCGATGACCCAGGCAGAGAGGAACAGCAGGAGGGCAGATCCTATAGCTCCCATGACCCAGGCAGAGAGGAACAGCAGGAGCCAGGGCAGATCCTATAGCTCCGATGACCCAGGCAGAGAGGAACAGCAGGAGCCAGGGCAGATCCTATAGCTCCGATGACCCAGGCAGAGAGGAACAGCAGGAGCCAGGGCAGATCCTATAGCTCCCATGACCCAGGCAGAGAGGAACAGCAGGAGCCAGGGCAGATCCTATAGCTCCCATGACCCAGGCAGAGAGGAACAGCAGGAGCCAGGGCAGATCCTATAGCTCCCATCAGGTAAGTCTAATGTCTGCTCAGGCCTTTTTAAAGGTAGATGTCAAGTTCTGTTGGCAATGATTTAACTTGAGTAGAACTTGCATGTATAGCAGAAGTGTTGATGTTGATGATGTTTTCATAAGTGGAGGAGGAGGAGGGGATCGTGAGCGCGCCTATCATAACACCTCGAGATCGCAGGCCTGAGATCAATAGTTCAAGCTAGCCTGGGCAAGATTTGGGTTGGGTCCATCCCTTCATCCATGGGTAGATTTAGGTGTTTTTTGTGTCAAAGGGGTGGGGAGGGGGAGGAGTACAATTTTGAAAATATATTCTGGTTCAAATGTATATATGATAATTTACCAAACAAAATGACAAGCAGAAAAATTAACAATTAACCCAGTAATAATGCACATTATCACTGGAAAAACAACATTTTGTTGCAGAATCTGGAAAAATGCAAAGTGGCATAAATATTTCTCTTTAGACAAAGTTGCAGTTAAATCTCAGGCTTAGTCATTGACATATGTTCTATAGGAGTTAAACTAAGACTATTTAAAAAAAAAAAAGGTGAATCAGTGAAAGCTACAACCAATTTAAAAAAAAGGTGAATCGGTGAAAGATATAACAGACAAGTCATAATTTAAACACAATTTTTTTCAAAGATTCTCTATTGTCTACCACCTAAATTCTTCTATTTATGGTATCAAGCAAAAACAAGTAGCATTCTAACATAATATAGACATAAAATCTATGAGGTAAATTATGTATCAAATAAGGCCTTAAAACAAAAGGTGTTGTATTGCCAAAAAGAAAAATGTTGTAGTGCCAAAACATGGGTCGGTCGGAAATCTTTTTTTAAAAACTTTTAGACAAAAAAAACACCAGAACTGTTTTGGAGTCAAAAATGCCACCATATTACCAGGGGAACCTCAGGGGGAGATCCATGGCAGCAGAAAAACTACTGACATGGAACTGTGACAACAGAGCCAGATATACAGCCTAACCCCTTACCCATTACCCTTCAACTGATGATCTGACCCTGCATGTGAAAACATGGCGTCACATCCAATACAGCTGCAGTCTCCTCCCTATATACCTTACCAACGGATAAAGGGCTTTTGTGACGGTTAGTACAACTTATCCCCTCCTCACCAACATTTCTTGTGACTTATGCATAAACATGATGAACTGATGAATAATCATTGCCTTGACAATTGATTTACCACCATGCATCTTAATATATGCACAATTAGTGAAAGCTATAACAATCATTGTGTGGGTAGATAAAAGATTTTCAGCTGTTTCCTCTATTTAAATACTCAATGAATGATACTGGCAAGACTTTGGCATGCTTGATTTGGTAATGGCATTCTAATGTCTAGGAGTGTACACAATATAGAAAGGTGTTTGCTGTATTGTTCACACAATGGCATTGTCAGTATGCTTCGATACACATGGCAAAGAATGAATTCAACCTTCTACATCAACCAGGCTCATTCTCCAGTATTCTATTGATAGCAATCCAGCAACATTCATTTCCCAAAGGGTTTGTTGGATCGTGTTTGTGATACTTCCCGAGAGACAGGGACAGATAATAGATTTCAATTTTTGATAAAGTTCAGAGTATACCGCATGTATATAATGTCATCAGTACAAGTGAAAATCAAAGTTGTCGAGAAGGAATAACTCTGCTTTTGCATCAGCAGGTAATGTGTGTTTGGTGATTATGTTGTTATCCGTCCAATATCTTTGATTTATGCGATGTGCGTTGATGTCGGCGATTGCTCTTTAGGGGTTGTGATGTGTGTTTAAATATTTAAAAAAAAATAAAACTCATTTTATCTCGATTTCCCTGAAGAAATCAGTCAGTGTTATTAAGGGTATGTTGTACTATGGTTGTTTTTTTGCACCAAACTTGTTATCCTGTTACACCAGGGAGATAATTTTAATACTACTGCTCGTTCTAATGTGAGAATGAATACTGAGAAAGTAGAGAAGTGCAAATTTGAAGGGTATAATCATGCAATGTATGATCATGCCATTATAATGAAAATGTCATTTAACTTCTAAAAAAGAGAAATTAAATGGTGATTGATATTCAAATTTTAAAGATATATTTTGATATATATACAAAAGGTAAAGTCAATATGATAAAAACAAGTCTGGAGAATTCATAAAGATTGTCGAAAAGGAAAACAAGAGGACACTCTTACGGTAGAAATGAAGCACGCCTTTATGATAATTTTGGAAGTACAAGGATAATCCTGACCAAAATTCATGACATCTTGTACTACAGGCATTGGGCATACAGTGCTTCATTTGAAATGGTGTTTGGCCAGAAAATGCGGCATATTCTTAGACTCTTTGTGTGGAAGACCGATAGCTTATTGAGGTCGTTTTTCGTCATTCTCCAACATTCAGAGATTTTTCTCATGCTCAACGTAGAATGTGAGGAATGTTTACTCATGCTCCATACCTGCCAACTACTACGATTTTGGCGTAATTATTACAATTTTTTGTTTTAAATTACGCCTTACGATTTTGTATCACAAAATTATGATTTTTTTTTTTTTTATCCGTTCACCTGGAACTGTCAAGGCCGACGCTTAACCGTGCCCGGGAGTGAGCACCGGCATGATACCATGGTAAAAATGTTTCACAGCCCAATCACTTCAACTCACCACTCAGAAACTGGGACCAAATGTCCAGATTTCTGTTTGGACTCGGAGGAAAATTAGTCTGTCATCTTTGGTTTTAAAAACAGCATTGTTTACTGTTATTATTATTATTAAATCAGTGCGTTCAACTGCAACTCAAAGTAAAATGGTGTGAGTTTTCGATGA
>JAVYIG010011025.1:0-64055 GCA_035222895.1 Strongylocentrotus droebachiensis
CCCTGGTCCTATCCCATTTTGTTCAGGCGCGGATCTACGGGGGGGGTTTAAACCCCCCTTGGGCGGCCCAGAAAAAAAAGAAAAAAAAGGGGGAAAAAAAAGAAAAGAGAGAAAAGAGAGAAACCCTTTCAAGTGCAAATATTGTGAGAAGATATTCAACTCATCTGGTAACTTAACCAAACACATGATAACTCTGGATATAACTGTGTATTAAACTGTTACTTGATTTAAAAGACGTTATCATGCACTGCTTTTTATGGTCTCCATTGTGTTAATAGATGCCAGGAAAACATCACTTACGGGGTTCAAATAAACACCCCCAAAAAAATCGGCTCGCCGCTTCGCGGCTCGTGGACGATGCTCCGCATCGTCATTATGTTGGTCAAACCCCCCCTTAGCAAAAAGCTAGATCCGCCCCTGTTGTTTGATACAAAATTTAAGTGTTATAGCATTGTGATCAGTTGTAATTGCAGGTCGGATATCAGTACATAATATTCTTATCAACCTACTCATTTTAATTAGACGCAGGTAGACTTGGTGCGGTAGAACTAATAGGGAAATTTGATCATGTGTGAGAGAAGCTGGCTCATTTGTCACTTTTGGGAGGGTTTCTCTCCTCTCAGATGCAGGTACTTCCGACTGTTTAGTCTCTATTGGCCGTGAGTCTAGCTTTGAAGTGCCAACACAGGGTGGATCTGAACAAACAAACCAGAGCTGTGTGATGCAAAAGTAAATAAGATTCCCTTAATTTTTGATGAAATTTATTCACTGACTAATGCTACGGTCCTAAAGGTTCGTACGAACAATAATTTCGTACGAATCTCCCTGTTTTTCCATTGTCTTCCCAAATTTCCATTGTCTAAAAATCGTTCGTACGGCGTTCGTAGCCGTTCGTATTGGCATTTGTGACCGAGGCTTTATATAGTGCAGGTAAAGGAACGCTTATCTACATGTAATTTAAGCCTCGGTCACAAATGCCATTATGAACTGCAACGAACGCCGTACGTACGATTTTCAGACAATGGAAATTCGGGAAGACAATGAAAAAACAGGGAGATTCGTACTAACGGATCGTTCGTACGGACCTATGTTTTTCTTATTGCCAATGCCAAACTGATGTCCAGGGGCGGATCTACGGGGGGGGGGGGGGTTAGGATTTGTAACCTCCCCCTCCCCCCCCCCCCCCCCCCCCTTGGGCTGCAAGTGAAAATGTGATGTGCATAAGAAAACGCCATCATGTGTCCGGACCCACACAGTGTTAGTAGATGTTAGTAGATGCCAGGAAAACATTACTTACGGAGGTTCAAAATAGCCACACACAAAATCGTCGAGTGGACGATGCCCTGCATCGTCATTGGGTCAACCCCCCCCCCCCCCCCCCTTAGCAAAAAGCTAGATCCGCCCCTTATGTCCAGCCACTTTGTCATACATTCAGTTTTATTCATGGTATAGCAAGGTGGAGCATGGGCGCATGCTCTCGCCGGGGATGGTGATAAAGCCCCCCCCCCCCCCTCCTCTACACACACACACACACACACACACACACAACTTTTGACGAGGGAGAGATAACATATTGGGGTAAAATGTAGTTAACACAATTGCTATCATCGGGTAACTGTTAGGGTCTTTTATTATTATTCATATTACTTTTAATATCATTATTATTGTTAAAGACGATAAAATATACTCCAAGAATTATTTAAAAAAGACAATTTCCCGTTATCTTTAAACAAAAAAGAATGACAATAACAAATTCGAAATTGTCCACGTTTTTCCAAAAATCCACCGAATTCTGTTTTATTTTTCGTGACGGGTCATTATTTCCTCTTAATATAATAGCTCTTGTAAAGACAAATTTGATTTATATCTAGAAAATAAAGGCCTATCCTATCATCGGTTACTTTTAAAAGAAACAATTAATCGCCAGCTATTATAGGCCTCTGTAAGTGTTAGTATCTTTAAGGACTTTTGCCAATTGAGTCCGATCGTTCACCCTCCCCCCCCCCCCCCCTTTACATACACACATGCCATGCCGATACAGCAAAAATTCAATGCAATTCAATACACCAGTTTACAGTTGTGTGCGCCATTTTAAACAAAGCTAATGACCTAGGAGTCATGTATTTATGCGTAAATTAAGATTGCGCCATGCAAATAATGATGACACCACTGCCTGCGCGCTGCGTTGTGCGCGCACATCATCATTTGCATGGGCGCAATTTTAATTTACGCATAAATACCAGAGGTCAGAGGTTATTGGCCCCAATTTTGGGGCCAATGACCCGAGGTCAACTGACTACGCATGCGCACTGATACAACTGTAAACTGGTGTATTCAAATGTTTTAGATTAAAATCCAAACATGTAGGATCATTCTCCATTTTTTTAATTTTTAGAAAATTAAATAACAAATGTCAAAATGATAGCGTAACGTAGATAAATGAGTGAAAGAGTAACAAGGACAATAACCAGGAACGACAAACATTTACGTACTATTGAATGTCTCTTCTGGAATACAATACAGGGGTGAAAAAAAAATCAAATTACTCGTAATTATTTTTACAACCTTTATTGTTAAAGATACTATGTTCCTTTTGCAGCCTACATCAAATTCTGTCGAACTTTGCAGGAAATATGAATATGTCATTTATGTCCTATCTGTGAAATTTAAACGTTAGCAGTGTCTTAATATTCAAATTATTCAAGGAAACCCGTTTACTTGCTAGACTTCACTGTCAGACACTATTGAGTGACTGACTGGCTTTCTTCATCTTTGGTAATAACATACATCAAATGAGCTGTAAAGGGTACATGAGCATCTGTCTAGATCAATAACCCACTTCTTGTAATGGCCAAAAGTAAACTGATTGAATCTTTGCGCAGCATGAAACGTACGACCATTCGGTACAATGGTCTGAAAAATCAGACTATTACTTACTGGCTCTATAGCTCCTAAGTCGATTCGACAACTTATAGTCGTTATTTTCCCACTTAAAGACATTTTCAATACCCCGCCCCCTATTCTCTTAGGGAAGTTCTAAATTAGTATTGTCTTTCAAATGCCGTTGGAATTTAACCTTTTCACCGTTTTGGCCTGCAAATGGGACAAAGTACCTTTAAAGGAAAAAGCAAAATAAAGCAAAAATGATAGTACAACGATATATATATAATTATGTTTTATGTACAGTACGACCCTATTTCAAAATCCAACCTCGTGGGAGACAGTGAGCATGGGATAACAATAGGTAATGTTTTTCAGAATAATAAATTTCAGCGAGATTGATAATGTAAAAAACCCACCAAAAGTATAAAAAAAAAGAAAATAAGAAAACCAATCAATAATCTACTAATCTCATATTTGGTCGTATCTCTATAATTATATTGCAAAGTCAAAATATATTAATAGAATAAAGATTAGCAGCAATGCAAATGAAAAAAGTTAGAAATTATGAGGTCAAACAACAAGACTTGAACTTTTTCTTATACATGTATATTATTATTATTATTATTATATAATCTGAGACAAAGTTACCCAATCCCTTTAGTGAACTAATTCATACCGGGTATCCATTTACTTCACCTGGGTGGGAAGTGGCAAAATAATGTAAAACTAATTTCTTGCCAGAGGAAACTTGTGCCGTGACAGGGATTAATAATAATAATAATAATTGCTAGTTCTTATATAGCGCTTTTCAGGACCGAAGGCCCTCTCAAAGCGATTTACAGATATATATATTGTTACCCCGGTCATCGGATTCAGGCTTACCTGCACACAATGTATGCACATTATCAACTCCCTGGGGAGCATTCCAGCCAGGCGTCATTTTTACAAGCGCACACTTGCTAATCTAAGCACATTAGCATTCGCATCCTACCGTACCTTGTGATTCAAGTCTGGAGACCTCCACGGTGTGTTTATACTCTACTAGCAATACTAGAAAATACTCCTACTTTTCAAAATGTAATGGCAATTACAACAAAAAAAGAATAATGATAAGTATAATGATATTATTGATAAGAATAATAATACAAATGCTAATAACAATAATATATAATAACAGAGTAATAATAATAATTATAATAATGAATTATAACAATAATAATAGTAGTGATAATAGTAACTATAATAATAAGCATGATGAGGATGATTATAATAGTTATGAATAATGATAATATTATTATGATAATAGTAATAATAATAATGATAATATTAGTTATGACAACATAGTTTTAAACATTTCACCATTAAAATGTAGTAGAAGTCTACATGCTGTAAAACTTCGTCTATTCATCTATGCCAAGAACTTCATATCTCATGCCCTGGTGCTCCTGCCAAGTGAGTGGGTGTATTCTGACGTATCGAGCAGTGATTGGTCGAGGGAACAGTATGGTCTCGGGAGTGCTGTTATCGTAGTTTGCTGCGTAGATCTGAAGATTATGAGGAAGAAATGATCATTTTAAGGACATTGTATTTGTATGAATTTTTCAGTTCACTTTAAAATTGTTTATTACACAATATCTTTCGCGGCATAGGCTGAATTGCAAATGTGTACTCACAAAAGTAAAATAAAATTAGAAATTCAAGTACATGAGTTGTGGAATACACTTGGTAGAATTGGGTAAAAACGATCACCATGTAAGCTGGGTATAAGCATCGGATATGATGACATAAAACATGCACGACGGAATACTTGCGAATAGTCACAACGTCTCCAGGGGGAGGGGTGACCTCTTTTACCAAAATACTTTCTGAATTTGCGAAATGATCAAGCAAATTCAATTGTGACATTTTTCAATCTCTTGCAGTTTTGCCACAACACACATTAGATAAAACAAAACAATAGATGTAATTCCAATTAAACAATCTCGCTGCCCGAATAGGCAACAACAGTGTGAAATTATTAGCAAGATTGTTGAATAAGTGTTTTTGTGTACAGGGAGGGTAGGGGGTAGTAGCATATAAGATTCAAAACAACACCAGCAATAAAAGCTGCATGTGAATTGCTACAATTCTACTAATAGGCTGTTCATTATCAACCATCATTAATTTTTTGATGTCGCATCTACAAACTTTAACAAGTAAGCTGCCATTGCCATGCTTAAAGAAAATGTTAAGGTTTGCAGTTACAAACAGTTCTACAAAAAAAAATCACATATAAATTGCGGCTACGACCCTAAAGACCAAAGGCCCACAGGTGAAACATTAAAAGTCTGATTTCGACCTTTTCCTCTGAATTTTTCGGTTAATTTTTGAAATCTAATCTCCACTTCCTTTCCTTGTATCTTTCTTCATTCTCTTTCTCGAATTTGCTTCTCGAGCTTTCCTTTTGAATTTGTATTTTTTTGTATATCTTTCTTTTACCTTCTCCTTATATGTCTGTTCAAATGTTTGTTTTCGTTTTTCTTTTCTTTTCTTTATATTATAAGAGTATAAGATAAGATAAGATAAGATAATTTATTGTCATGTAAAAAATACATACAATTTGCCTTCGGACATTTAAAGGTGCTATACATGTACATAAATATATAAATATATAAATACAGACAAAATATTTACATTTCAACATAACATTTAACAATCATCACAATTTTAAGAAAGGTTGCATTTAAAGAATAAGATAAAAACTGAGGAAAAGGCAGTGCAGTTTAAAAAGCTTGTTTTGTTTTGTTATTGATCTCGTCCATCCTGAGATGTCCTGAAAATTAAACTTATCTTCTTCAACATATTTTTCAATATTGCACTTGTGTTTATTATCAGCTGGGTATTTTATGGGCTTTCCTATCACTGTTGTAGTGTATTTTCAATTGCGCCATCATTCGGTGAAGGCGTTCCTATACGCAAGCATCAAAACTAAAAAATCACCTGCGCGTCATCAGTTTATGATGCATTATGGGATATGGCTGTTTAGGACATTTTGGTCTCGTAGATGTTATTCCACTGAGATGTCCTGAAAATTTAATATCATTTATACAGTCACACATAATTTTGGAAAACCGAG
This sequence comes from Strongylocentrotus droebachiensis, assembly GCA_035222895.1. NCBI lineage: Eukaryota > Metazoa > Echinodermata > Echinoidea > Camarodonta > Strongylocentrotidae > Strongylocentrotus > Strongylocentrotus droebachiensis. Next base: position 5,999 of record JAVYIG010011025.1, read on the forward strand.
CACAGATAAATATGCCGAAAACGGCGTATAATGCACGATAAATATAGACTCTTTAAAGTTCAATGCGAGGCAGTCTGTACGAAAGGCATTGGGAAATCTTGCTAAGTTAACATGCACTTTATTTGTGCTTTAGAAAAATGCTGTTGGTTAATTAGTCCTTTAATGATTCGTCATATAATAAAACTTTATTTTAATGACCAACGCTTCGGAATAGACATAACCAAGGCATAATTCTTTAGGGATTTGGTATCTTTGTCTAAGATTTCAAAACAAAATCCTGGATTTAGCTCATGCTGCAATCATAGATATAAGCCTTTATGTCAGTCAGGAATCCCATGACTTTTACAAGCCGATCGCCTGTCTGATTTTCATGATGTTTATCATTGGAATTAGAAATGTCAACAACTGTTTGCCAAACAGCTTTGAACAAAAGTATTGGGGGGGAAATGAGTATGTTAAAACTGGTCACTCAAAGATTTTAACTTTTTTGACGCACTATATGATCATTTGGAATCGCTAATTTGTTAGGGCTTCACTATTACACCATATCACAGACACTGATAACACGTAGGGCCATGCATCTCAGATTTTTAAAACTGGAAACATTGTTAAACAACGCCTTTAATATACATCAACAACAGGTCGACGATACAATATTTTCCGATGCCTTTTGCACACACAGTCTCGCAATGAACGATAACGGCTATATACTGTACATAGTTTAAATGACATGTGCTCAGTTTTCCGAAGTTGGGTCTGAAAGACATGATTCTAGTACTTACCTTTTGTTCACCACATTGTGGTCCCAAAGCATAAGTCCATGTCACGTTATCCAGCGAATATGATACCTTGACAGAAGTAATCCATTGTTCCCACCCCCACCTGCCTTGTACGATAACACCAGTGACGGTAGAGGTCTTTCCAAGATCTATCTGACTCATCAATGCATTAATATAAATAGGACTTAGCAAAAACTTAAACTGATAAATAAATAAATATATATGCATATTATGAAATAACTTTGACAACGCAAAAATTTGGCAACTCTGTTGGAAATAAATACACATTTGTAATTAATGCAAGTTCGAGAATGCAGGCGTGTAGCTCTATCAAAGTTTCCCATTAATGTCCTTCCTTTTGTGATAGGCTTAGAACAACAATGCTGTTTAACAACTAGACCAAGAAGACTGGCAAGTAGTTTTCACCAAAGAAAATTACATTGACTGACAGTTTGACAAATGTTAAATCTTTATTGATCCTTTGTTGGGGGAGTGGAAGGCAGATGAGTTAAACGATGACAAGCCACGTACCTCAGTTGGATCCTAGCTTCGAGCTTGAATACGTGCTAAGTCGTAATATATATTTATAATATATATATACATATACATGTGTGTGTATGTCTGTGTGTGTGGGTGTGTGCGTGTGTGTTTATGCGTGTGTGGGTGTGTATGTGTGTGTGTGTGTGTTGTGTATGAGATGACGACGAAAACAAATTTGAAGAACAGAGGTTTCATGCTCTAAATCCAATGGTTTTTATTAGTTCGCAACTTTCGCAATTTTGAAATTCCATATATATTTCTCTTTATTAATTGATCCGGATAAAAAAAAAAAGAGAATAACAATTCTTTAAAGCCCCACTGTTCTACTTGTAGCTACTTGCTCCCTCTATATAGAAAACTTCCCCCAATCGGTGCTTGTTGGTCCCCCATGATACTCTTTTTCTTATGTTAGTTGAGAGCTGAGTTAATGAGATAGCCACCTGTTAGTGACCTCGCTGTGTGGTCAAATCCCTTCTTGCCCAGTAGTATTGACGGTCTTTAAATATACAATGTCCCATTTGCAGGTCAAAAAATGAAAAGGTTAAATTCCATTTGAAAGACAATACTTATTTAGAACTTCCCTCAAAACGAAAGAGTTTGAAAATGGCTATTTTGTGGGAAAATAAGTACGACCATTAGTTGTCGAATTGACATAAGTGATTGCAATCACCTTACTAATAGTCTGATTTTCAGACCCTTATACCGAATGGTCGTACGTGTTGTGCTGCACAAAGATTCAATCAGTTTAATTTTGGCTAATGCAAGTAGTGGGTTATTGATGTAGACAAATGATCATGTACCTGTTACAGCTCATTTTATGTATGTCATTACCAAATTAAAAAAGATGACAGTTAGTCACCCAATAGTGTCTGACAGGGAAGTCTAGAAAGTAAACAGGTTTCCTTGAATAAATTGAATACTAGGACACTGCTAACGTTTCACAGATAGGTCATACATATTTAAACATATTCATGATTCCTGCAAAGCTCTATACAATTAGATGTTGGCTGCAAAAGGGACATAATATATGTAATAGAGGGTTTCCAACTGTCCAAGGCAATGCGATTTTTTTAAATTAGAAGTAGGTAGCTAATTACCAAGTAAATAATTGCTTTCAAAGCAGTAGGGCGAGGTAATATAAATCATCAATGATTAATACCATCTTTATGGTTCGAGTGAGGGTTTCATTTGGACTTTAGGTTAGCGTTAATATTGGAGTTAGATATGCTAGAATTTAGGAAGAGCGGCATTTATGCTGAAGTGGCTTTCCGGGGGATCACTATTATAATTAGTGTTATCGGACTCACCTTGACCCATTTATCCGTGTCATTATCCTTGGCAACCCATCCTGCCTTTTTGTGTAGAGCAACTCCGCCGTTCAATCTTCCATCTGATGCAGTGTAAAGATAATCAAAATCGGACGAGGAGGTGAGACTAGAGTCAGGTATTCGTCCATCTTCCACTCCCATTCCTCCCCCTCGGATAGGACGTGAACAGCTCACCTCTTCATGGTTCATCGCAGCTGAAGACAAAAAACGTACAGACAAACTTTGTCAGTGTATAAAAGAGATCTATTAGGTCTTTATTTGTTTAGAAGTTAGTTGCTAAAAGAGTTTTTCAGAAAACCAAAACTTTTTTAACTCATTTAAGTTTAACTACTGCGAACACACTACAGGCGTGCATAATAGCAAACTGGTAATGAACACAAGTGAACTTTTAGAATACCACCTCTTAACAACAGAACGAACAAGAAAATACGAATGGCCCCAAGTTTTGAGTCGTTTTGGAGTCGATTTGATGATTAGCCCCAGGTATTAGCGTCGTCAGTGCCGTTCTCGCCAATCGAATCCTCAATTTTCGAATCTCCAGCCGATTATTTAAACCGTTCGATTACATCACCTACATGGATACTAAGTGACGTAGTGCGGTGGATAAGCCCCCGGACAGAAGATGACAGGGGCCACAGTTCGATACCCTGCCTGACACAAGTGTCTTATTAGCAAAACATTAATCTATACATTCCCAAGTGTGAATGGGTACCTGATATTTTTTAGCGCTAGTTACTCTGGTGTATCAGGTCAGCTATAACAGGGGTAATAATAGCTAGCGCTGTGAGCGTCACAGCGGTACATGACGGGTAGGATCGCTTAAAAAAGTGATACGTCGTTGTTTAAGTGGCCCAAACATGTGGATCAATGTGTGCAACACTTTATAACTGCAAGGAAAGGCGCTTCATCAAATACCTTTTGATTTGGCTAGAATAAGGAGACATTATTATTATTCCAATCCTTCTTTTGCTCCTGGGTCTTTTTAAGGATGCAGCCTTACCCACCTAATAAGTCATTGAGAGGTCCATAGCCTGTGAGTTCTAGCCTGAGGGCCCGGTGTACATGGGCCGTCTTTGGATGGATACGAACAAATCGGCATTCGATCGGCCTACAGATGGTGTGCACCACAAGACTATTTGGGTCGTAGTTTCCTGTGTAGACCTAAACGAGATAATACAAGTATACAACCAAAAGATCATGAGATCAACTTGAGTTTGAAGTGTTGAATTTCAAATATCTAATGATCAAACCAATTATGTTCCTTTTGAAATGGTCGTTTGACACAATTGTTGATAATGAAATGTCATTTTAAGTGAACGAATAATCAAAACTTGGATAAGTTTTCTTTAAGTTTGCTTTCTTTTATTTTAGATTCTCATCACGTCATGTGTTTTCTCTTTTTCGCCATACTATTAGGCAGTTAGGTTTTTATACTTAAAAAGTTAACACAGCAATTTGTGATCAGGACACATTTAATGTTTCCGACAAGATTTAGAAAAAAACATGTTGTTGTTTCTTTCAGTTAGATTTAAATGGGGCTTGCACATTTCTACTACTTTTTTAAAACTTCCGCCATACAAAACCTATTTTCTGTGTAATTTTATGTGTTTCTGGGTAATATCTTTCGCGTAACCCCCCATCTCTCTCTCTCTCTCTCTCTCTCTCTCTAAAATAATAAGTTGATATGAGGGTGGAGCAATAAACATCCAATAACGAAGTGGGGATGTCATTTATGAATATGTTATATTTACACTCTGTGTCGTGGCTGTATGGGGGCACACGGGGGAGCACGTGCCCCTTCGAATTACGAAGAAAAAAAAAGATGCAAATTATAAAAAGAGGTGTTATAGCAAATAGAAAAATAGGAAAAGGATGTGGAACGGGAACAATAGTACCACATCCTAAGCAGTGGCCTTGTAAATCAGCATTTCATTTTCCCCAATTAGACCGGTGCCCTCCCCCAATTATGCCAGCGCCCCTCAATATGTGGGCTCACACTTCGCCACTGATTATAATCATTTATTTCATTGAGATTTAAACTCTTTATATGCCACACAAATAACCTTCCTGTGTCACATTGTATTTATCATTGGATAGACATACCGAAGGCTTCATGATTAGTTAATTGTTTCTTGGGCAAGATCTATACCGGTTTTGGAATGTTGTTATTGGAGCTAATCACGATCGGACAAGGGTAATTTTGCAAACCCGCTGTGTTGCAGAGAGGCCAAGAAAGCAAACCAAGTGTTAATACCTTGACTGTGTTGGTGTTGATATCCTGGTAGTAGGTCCAAGATGCTCCGTCCATACTAGATGAAACTATGTACGATGTCACCCACTGTTCTGGACTATCTGCTCTGCCTTGCGTCGTGATGGCGGTGATGACAAAAGCGGAAGCGAATTCGATCTGAAGCCAGGGGTCTTCGTCAGCAATATCGGGGAGCCACGCAGAAGGACTGTTCAGACGGGCGTTTGGTCCACCCAACGTATCATTGTACCTACTCGAGATTGAAATAGCGCTGTTGGGAACCTTACCGCTTTCTAGACCGACTGGGCTACCTCGAGGTGTGCTACACAGGTTCACTGTTGAAAAACAATCAAAGTTCTTTAAAACTCACAGACAGATTTTTGTAATGGACCACGAAACTATTACCTTACCAGTAAGGCTAAATCAGCATTCATAGCCATACACATTTGGAAGTTCTAGCACTTGTACGTTAGGAGACATGTGAATCTTGTAATGATTTTTTTTTTTACAACTTCCTGTCCCAGTTAATCCGAACGCTTTACCTAACCCCAAAATTGGTACTCAATATCACCTAAAACCCAATTACAGCCATATTCTTAACCCTATGGCCCGTATACTACTAAATCTTAAACATTTACACAAAATTAACATGGAAAGTTAATGTGGGATCTCAGTTTTCTATTGTTAAACGTGATCTCAGGCACAGGGTCGTACTTTTGAAGAATATGGTACTATATCTTTGACAAATTGAAGCCATGAACAATTATCGCCCAAGCAAATGTCTCAGCATCCCTGTAAATTATATTACGAACCTAATTTGAACAATTTGTGCCGAATACCGAAGATGTTTTAGGTGGAGAGTCTCAACTAATGATAATTAATACAAACACATGGCAATTTATTAAGGATGTACAATAAAACAAACAGAGTGTCTTGATTCTCTAATGTCTGACGCTTCAAAACTACACAGAAGAGTTTTATAGATTAGAGAGCTTAAGAGAGGTTTGTAATGCGTAGCTAGCTAATTCCTTAAATTAACCAGCACAGAAAATGAATGTGCGGTTGTAAATAATGTCAAAGTCTTTTTGAATTTCCATGGTTTCAACAAAACGAATTTCTTTAGAAATAGTTTTGACGGATCCCAAATAAATTACTTTTATATTAAAAGGGTATTTCAACACCTTTTCGTCAATCAGATTTTTTGTATGAATTTCATCTGGTTATCGTGAAGGATATCTGTATGAAATGAAACCAAACGAATTTATATTTTGGTATGTAAAATATAATCGTTGGTACATATGGCATAGTTATGCAATAAAACGAATTTTGGTTTGCCGTTTCATGTCATATTAGCTGAGGCTAACAACTTGTATGTTGTGACTCCATCTATTTAAAATTTCCCGGTCAACACATTCTCATTATTCTGAAACACTTACAAGTACAGCAAACAACAGCTATACTCTCCTCCCTAGGATTCATAGCCGCCCTCTCTTCGTACCAGCAGTCAGTAATAATAGTCACATCGACAGGGCATCTCACAGTCACAGCCTCGGAATTATTATCTAAGGACATAATATCGAAGAGATCTCCTCCCACTGTCGCATATACATCTTTTGGCATATAATCAGAATGAACAAATAATTGGAATGATCAATTGGAAAAAACATATTTGCACTTTTAAGTCTAATTATGATTTGTCTGAATTATGTATAACAATAGTCTTAATTCCTTAAAGATATCGATGTGTTCTGGTCATGAGATTACATCGTTTAAAAAAGTTTCTGGGAGCAAGAAGGATTATGTAGTACACAACAATGAATGTACACCCATTGAGGTAATAGAATCATCGAGAAAGTAGAGAATTTACTCAGTCTTGATGACAGAGGTTTATGCATTTGTACAGACATGTAACGTGAAAGTAGGTCCAAATTTAACAGCCATTTCTAATCATACTTGTGATATGGAGGTATGTGAAGTATAAATCCATTTCTAATCTGAAATTCATCCACGCGTTTCAGAAGTTGTCGGCGAACATGCTTTTATGACGGTTTCGTGAAACGACGCCATGAACATGATGGAAATAATATAAAATATTTTTGAACGAAAAAATTCTTTTAATAGGTCATTAAATAGCACTTTAAACTTTAAACTTTAACTTATGTGTATTTGACTTTCTTTCTTAAATTACTTTATGGTCGTATGCCCACAATTATACAATTTCCACACAACTGCGCCAGGAGTGTCATTTTTGACAGACATGGCGCATTATAAATGTTTACTATTATTATTATTATTAAGAGAAATGAATCTAGTCAATCTTATTTTAAACTTCGTTCAATTTATTATCTATAGAAACTATATTAAAGAATGTTTTTTAAGTGAAAAGCACAGGATATATGCTTTATATTTGATAACAGAATTAAAGGTAGAAATTCGCACCTATCTCAATATGAAATGTAATCAAAAGAAATTCGACACAAACGAAGTTACACAAATGTTTTCATCTTATTTAGAGATTATGTCACATTAGTTTCATGCTTTGAACTATATATGATATATTACAATTGCATGAATTCTGTATATATACACTGTTGTAAACAGCTGTTATTTTATGATATGAACAAATAAAATCCCTCGAAAGAGGATTAATAGAAGGAAAAATGAACATGACGGAACCGCTGCACTTGATGTCGGTCTCCTTGGTGGGATTAAGCACCCGTCACACCAAACTAGTTCTCACTACGTTTTGGAACCGTCCTAGAAAATCGTAAAACGGATTGTGGTCGGAGTAGAATATGTAAATAATGTCTATAATACGACCCGTAGTTCGTTCATAAACAGTCCTCAATACGTCCATCTCGTCTGTACCCCACCCCGTGCACAGTCAGTTCATATCAAGTTCAGATCGGTTAAATTTGCCATTTCCAGGCAGTTCAAGCCAGTCCGTAGCCAGTTTATACCCGTTATTTACTAGTTCTAACTCGTTCCCAATACGACCAAACCCATTCTAACAAGTTCAGAGACCGTTCAGCTCGTCCTCATCGCGTTCGAACGCGCTCCTTAAGGGTGTGGAAGCGCGTCCTGGCTCGAGGGTTATAAAACCCCAGCGCGTTCTTGCCATTCCGTATTCCCATTCAACTTCAACGGTTCAAGCTGTGCATATCAAGACATTCAAGTGAACGATCTGTTTAAGAATATTCATGGACGGGCTCCTCGTTTAAGTACGTTGTCACTCCGTCTAATTGCAGGACGGGAACAATTTTGAACAGGCTCAAAGTTCTAGAGCACTCGCCCGTAAAGCCAGCCTAAGCCCGTCGATGAAGTTCTTAAACAGATCGTACACAGTTGCTACTACGTTCAACTCCGTTCGCACACAGTTTGAGCCCGTTTGGCAACATTTTCCAGAACGTATTGAGAACTAGCTCGGTGTGATGGTGACTTTAGGATATAGAGCACTTACCTTCATATCCTAGATACTTGCAGACCAACCGTGAAGCGTTCCTGGACCAGTTGAATTGATGGATTAACATGTAGGTTGTAGGGCGAGAACGAGATGTGATAACTACTCTTCCTTCACTTTTACTTCCACCGACTAGTCTCACGGACTGGACGAAGGAGTCTTCATGCAATGAATTGAGCCAAAATACAAAACGTAATGATCCTGTTCCAAAATATCAGCACCGACAAAGGGTCGATCCCCGGACCATTCATATGAGAGTTATTGAAACGAGCCTTCACCAATATTAAATATACCACCACGAACCACAATACCCCCCCCCCCCCCCCCTAATTAAAAAAAAAAATAAAACAATATCTCTTGAACTTATTTTTTATTAATTCAGAGGTTTTTGTTGTGGAGTTAGTCCCCGGTGTCCCCCTCTCTTTTTCTCTTTCTATCTCTCTGCCTCTGTCCTGCCCTCTGTCTCCCTGTCTCTCCCTCTGTCTCTCAATCGCTCACTCTGTTGTCTTTCTTTCTCTTTCTCTGTCTCTGTCTCTGCCTCTGTTTCGATTTGCCTATATGTCGCTGTGTGCGTGTGTGTGTGTGTATGTGTGTGTGTCTCTCTCTCTCTCTCTGTCTATATCGCCGTTTCTTTGATCTCTCCCTTTCTCATTTAATTAGTTTCCTCCTCTTACCGTACTCGCATCTGTCTCCACGGTAGCTATCCAGGCAAGTGCAGTTAAATCCCTCATCCGTTTCCTCGCAGGTTCCTCCATGTTGACAGGGGTTCGATACACACCCTGAAATTACACCACATAATATGCATGTAACAAGTTGATAACTGGACGCCATATCTCTTCTTTTTTTTTAATGTAAAACATCGTTCGGAGTAAATAAATAACATAAGATAATGCAAGCACTTATTTATTTGTATTCTATATTCTAGGCATGAATTATACAAATCAAAAATTACAAAAATATACAAAAACATACACATTTAAATGAGGTGCAAAAGAATAAAAAGACAAGAGACACACCATCCAACGAAGTACAAAGTTCTTTCGAGACACCCGCATGTAATGTAACAGTGAAATTGATTTTTGTTTAAATTAGATATCTGGGAGCTCTGAGAAATATGAAAGCTACATTACGTCATTCATTATAATCACTAATGTATAACCTTCGCTTCGTATAACCTTCGTTTTTGTGTATTTCTATACGTGTTTCTCAGAAAGAGACTAAGTTAGTTCATCTAAAATCACTTAAGCCATACCGGTTAGGCCTTGTATGTACCTAACTCGTACGGTATGACCAACCTCCTTTTTAGCTCATTCAATCAACACATGTTCTTTTAGTAGTATCTAAATCGATTATGATTTAATAATAATCTTTCGGGTGAGCCTATTTGCTGTTTGATTTGACTGATGGACAATCAATCTCCTTTTTAGGCTTAGGCAAGGATATATTGACTGAATGGTGAATACTTAATTGATCCGTAAATAGCAAAAGCACATTCATAATATTAGTGCGCATTTAATGTTTTACTCGCTTTTTTTTAATGGACCTTTAGGTGGACCGTTGAGGGAAACTTCGGGGTTGTAACAAATGAAACTACACGTACAAAGGAATAAGATTAGTTAGAAGTCCAAAACGAAGAAAACTTAGCTCCATGAAATCTATGAATTGTATCAGTCTATTTATTTTCCGAAAGAGCATGTCCAAATGTCGAAAACCAATTGATCATGTTAAGTATTGGCTGAGATATGACTATCTGAATAAATAGATTTCCTATAGGAACTCTTTTATTTGCTCTGGCTCGTTATGTTTTGAACCAGAGCAATATAACACTGAGGAAAGAAAGGAAATGACTGAAAAATAGAGTCAGGTACCGAGAGTACCGAGAGTCAAGACCGAGAGAGAGGGAGAGAGATGCATGACGTCATTTCCATGATACTATTGCCTAGACATACCAAAGGTAGTGGTGGTTTGGGAAGTCGTTGTGTCTGAGCGTTCCGTCATCGTAGTCGTAGGGCTCGTCGTAGGCTTATTCGTCGCTTCCTTCGTTGACTCTATGATCACTGAAAATAACAACAACAAACAAACAAAGCTGACGTAAATGACAATGCATAACATTATTTTCATTGAAATATCTCTCCGTCGGCTGTCTCCAGGCGCTCTTAGTCAGGGTACGGGGATAGGATCAAGGAGGGGGGGAGAAAACTATAAATCGGAAAACACTTTTCGTGCGGGAATCCGTCTGTTCTAGGGTTAGTGTTTGTTCCCGTTACAGGAAAATCGACAACTACTCTAAAGGAAAGCAGAAAAATGAGAGAAGCTGGCTGGTGAAAGTTAGAATAAAATAGGATAAAAAATAAGAAAGTTAAAACACATTTAGTGATCTCATATTTCAGTCATTCATAACTCCCTTGAAATTAATACGATTTATTTTGCCAATCTTTTTCTCTTACGTTTCTGCTTTCATACAAATAAACATGTAACAACGTATGGATTGCCCTTTAAGAAATTGGTCATAGTCAGTGTATAATAGAAATTGACATGGAGCAATTTCCGTCAGAAACAAGTATCGTATAACCTTGCCCTATTTAGATCTTCAGTAGACCTCTAGAAGTAGTGGTTGTTGTTTTCAGGCGCGTACGCAGGGGGGTGGGGGTGGTGTTTTAGGGGTTAACCCTGCCCTCATTCTTTTTTTTGAAAAAATAAATAAATGCTCCTTGACCATAACTGATCGTAAATACTGTAGCCCCAACCCCTCCCCCCCCCCCTCACTATAAAAAACGTTCCGCGGGGCCTGCATGTAACATGTAAGAGTAGTGGTGATGCGGATTTTTGTTTCTCCCCCCCCCCAACATATTTTCTCATTGCGCCACTAAATTTCCACTTGTTTGAACGTACCATGGAAATTGTCATTTCATGTTTCAAAATGCAAGAGCTTCAAGGGGGATTCTGCCCCTTCGAACCCGACCCCCACTGAAATCGTACCACTTTAAAATTCCTGCCGACGGGCCTGGTTATAGTAGTCGTATTGGTAGAATTAGTAGTAGTAGTAGTAGGAGTAAAAGTAGTAGTAGTAGTAGTAGTTGTAGTAGTAGTAGTAGTAATAGTAGTAGTAGTAGTAGTCGTAGTAGTTGTAGTAGTAGTAGTAGTAGTAGTAGTAGTAGTAGTCAGGCGCGTACGCAGAATTTTGTCAAGGGGGGGGGGGGGGTTAACGTTTTTAAATCGGGCCGAAAATTTCGCAACGCCTAAGCCAGCCGCTGAATAAGCGGGGGGGGGGGTGGGGGAGGGGGTGGGGGGGGGGGTAAGAGGACACTTTTTTATTTATTTTTTGGTCTCGAAATTTGAAAATTTGACATTTTGCTCCGTTTGGGGGGGGGTAAGGTCAACTTTTTTAGGTCAGCCATTGGTATAAAAAAAAAAAAAAAAAACCCTGTGTACGCGCCAGGTAGTAGTAGTAGTAGTAGTAGTAGTAGCAGTAGTCGTAGAACTCTAGTAGTAATCATAGTATTGATAGTAGCTATGATAATAGTGGGCGTGGATATTTATGATATCATTAAAAATGTATGATCTGTATTATAAATAAGGATAAATATCAAGGAAGCATGAGATTTACCCGGGATTCTGCATATTATATGTTGGCCAGGAATTTTTCCAGCGATGACGGCGGGTGGAGAGAAGAGTTTTGGGACAGTCTGCAATATAGTGCCATCGGGCAGTCGCACCATCTTACACTTAAAGGTGCTTTGCTGGCTGAAAACGCCTGGACAAGATGTTTTCGTCAGCTTGGACGAGTCCGATAAAACAAGCAAGGCTATGTGAAATGTAAAAAAAAATCGATAGTAAGCTCTTCCTCCTACTGCTATCCCTCCTCCTCCTTCTCCCCCTTCCAAATCCTCCCCTCTTTTTTCCCCGGCTCCCCTCCTCCTTCTCTTCCTCTTCATGCTATCCCTCCTCTCCTACCTCCCCTCCCCCATCATCCCCTCCGCTTCCCCTTCAGCATAATTCCCTTTTCCCCTCTATTCCTTCTCATCCTCTTCCTCAATATCCTTCCCTTCCTCCGTCTTAACATCTCCCTTCTCCTTCTCTTCCTCCCTGTCCCCTACTCCTTCTCGCTGTTCTCCCTCCCTCACCATCTCTCCTTCCTCTCCACCTTCCCCTCCCGTACCCCTTAGGAATGGAATTTTAGCTTTTTATGGTAATTTTGTAAGCCAATTTTTTTCAGCAGCATTCGTAAAATCATGAAAATATGACGCATAATTATGAGTCACATTTATTCTTACCAAAGGACAAACAGGTTACGGTACCCAACAGCAACTTCCACATTACACCGATCTTTTGGTCGTTAGTCTGTATTTATAAAAAATGTTAACATTGCATAAACAAACTAGAACAAGAACAAGAGCCAAAACAAGAGCAACTAGCATATTTGGTTCATTTGAAGTTCTACTGGAATAGGTGGAATATCGTATTACATATTATTTTCCTAAACTTAGTCACATCCTTGCAATACAACAAAGAGTAAAACATTGAATCAACTTTTTTTTTAAACAAGTGCTGCATAAATTGTTATTCACAATTTGCCATTTATATATATTTTCTTTTGAGGCAATAATCATGTGAATCATTTTTAAATTAAATTGTTTAACTTTATTATTATGAATTTGCTTTAATTCAAGTGAAATACATCCTTCCAAAGAAAGTCATTGTCTAAATCTAGAAAGAAATCATGTGTATGCTTATATTGAAACGGACAACAAGTAAAACGGCAATGAAATCAAATCAGGCTCCTGGTGGTCATTTCACTATGTTCGAAACAAAAACAATAAAATACTAACCATTTTACAGATGAATCTTCAAGGACTCAATGATCAAACAGCACGATGATAACTTAACATCTTTGTCGGATAAAAAAAAAGAACAAATTTTACAACGAAGAAAACAGTTGCTTGAATACAGAAAGGCGGGAAATATTAACCGTAATATTCAAACTGCAGGCTAAAGCTACTGATCAATTGAAATCGCAGGAGACATACGACTTGATATCTACGTTCGACCAATTGTAAATGGTGAATGATAAATTTGTCCTTCTTTGCAGGCGGTTACCTCATATGAGAACGGGATTGATATGAACAGATAGATTAAAAAGGAAATACTGCGAGCTGGTAGATCAAATTATGATGACGATTGGTGGATTGAAATTTATGGGATAGATGATTGGATAGCTCTTCAAGGGGTTTAGCTAATATGATGATTGTTTGGTTTTAGATTTTGTTTGAAATGTCACCCGTTATTTTAGCAGCTTGTTGTGTTGTGAACAGATATTATGGGATAGCTATTAACGCCGATGATTCTTGTGTGTTTTCTTTTGCTTTTGTTAAAAAAATATTCGTTATCTCAGATACCTTTGGCTCTAAAAAGGAGATAGCTCCTTGATAAAGCTATTAGCCCTGATAATATTTGTTTGTTTATTTGTTTTTGCTTTTGTTTAAGAGAACGCACGTTTTTATCTTAGAAACATCAACATTTTGGATCTCTATTAGATAGGTATTAGCGCAGATGAACTTATTTTGAGGTTTGGGACGTACATAATTTTGCTTGTGAAAATACATGTTACATTAAAAGTGAATAGAAGATTATGAGTCAGCTTCATTGGAATACCTTTCAGCGCCAATGATTTTTAAAGGGGTGGAGTTGTATCTTTTGTTTGGGGAAAACACACGTTACCTTAGAAACATGTTGAGTGGATCGAAACTATGGGATAGCATTAAGGGAAAGCACCGACCATTTTTGGTGTTGAAGTTACCATAGAAACAAGCTGGTTAAGTTGAGGAAAATAATTGTTGAAATGCACGTTACGATAGAAACAAGCTGATTAAATTGATAGGTATGATACAAGAAAAAAAAAAACGACCGTTATGCACAATTGGTCAATTTGATATCGAGTCTCATCACATTACCTGCCCAACACATACCAATAACGCGTCACACTTTAATGATCTCGCTTTGGTAGAATAATGGTGACATCGTTTTCTCCTGAGTGTTAGTGCTTTCAAAAGTTTGTTTATTCGAATTCTGAGACTACTCCGGACAAGGTTTGTAATGGTGAAGAAAGAATCCTATTTCATTTCCCGACCTATCATTATAAGCATTTGAAATGACAAGCGTTAGGATAAACAAACATCAGAAATATGAACTGTTTGAATAAAGAACTTTCGGAATTATAAACCTTTGACAAAAAACAAAATAAACTCGGTTTAGAAGGTTAATTGTCCGACAAGATTACAATCAGCCTACCAAATTAATGAATAATTTTAAACATCAAGTTGGTTATCATATTGTCCCGTCTGAAACTATCCTCAAAATAAACAAACAAATAATTATCATGCGTACAAAAAGACTAATGGAAATGAAATTTCTCATTCTACACTCGAAGTTGAATGTTGAGACATTGAGAAATGATGAGATTTGAAATACCTATCGGCTCCAATGGTTTTTAGAGAGGTGGGTGTTTTTTTTTTTGGGGGGGGGGGACACATGTTACCTTAGAAACCTGTTGAGTGGATCGAAATAGACCAGTTCGTAGTTAGCAGATGGTTCAGATGACCCCAAATATCCACAGATCTTTTAAACATAGATAAATCCTACTTTGTGCCTTTGGAATAATCACAGCTAAAGTCATGGAGGTGATTCTTTGTTTGCCCTCTTGAAAGGATTACTTCTATCTACATGTGTTTAATAGAATCTATCACAGGTGCATGGATGAATAATGATTTACATAACTTTCGTAAGCATGTATCCAGTATTAATATCAGTGGATTTTACAATTTTGTACAAGTGACCTGTATCTGCGCATGCGCAGATTGTATCAACGAACTGGTATAGTATGGGATAGCATTATAGGATAGTAAGCAAATAATTGATGAAGGTGATGGGGCAAACTATCCCTTCCGAGGCGATCTGGATGTAGCTATCTTTCCGAAGCGAAGCTGAGGAAAGATAGCGTATACATTTAGATCGCCGAGGAATTTATTTATTTGAACATATTTCATCAGGATAACAAGATAAAAAAGGACTGGTTTACATCCCGGTCCTGAATATTAAAAGCTTACACTAAAACATCAAAACAAAATAATCATACATATATAATGAGAATTGTTAAAATACTCATGAAGTCATGATACAAATATTTAGTGACCATATTCTTGAGTAAAAACCAAGTCAAAATTACATGATATTTAATTAAATATATAAAAACACAATTATGGAATCAAATAATCAACTAATCTCTTTAAAATCAAAACTCTATCACACTACAAAATAAACTTACATCATGAAATACCAAATCAGAGCAAAAAGAGCAGAAACAACGATGATATTATTTATAATTTGCTTAAATAGGTTTTCTTATACATGTTTTTAAAACAGTCGATGGATTGTGCATTTTGTAGATTAATGGGTACGTTATTCGATACTTTTCCGCTTGCGTAACGTAGACTATTCTTGAAAATTTCAATCTTAGGCTTGGAAAGGACAACACTCATTGAGTAAGCCAATCTCGTATTAATTGGATGCCGTTCAAAAACCATGGCAATAGCATTGCACAAACGTAATGGAGCGTAGCCATGGATACATTATTACAATATACAAGCAAGAAAATTTACGTCTTTCTTCTAAAACCTACCATTTCAATCTTTTAACAATATCAAGACCACTTTCATTAAAATCAAAATTCTGTTCGACTATTCTTGCTGCTCTTTATTGTAATCTAGAAATAAAGTTCTTGTTATATACAGAACATTTCCCCCATATCGAGCATGCATAATCTGATATAGGTTGGATTGTACATTTATACATTTTATTCAACACATTCGTATCAGTGAAATTACTGACCTTTTTCAAAGAAAATATTTTATAAGCTAACGATTTACTGAGCTTCTTTACATGAATACAACACGTGTTTCAATGTGAGTTTTTGATATTTAGAATTTACTTAGTGATTTTTCATTATGGACTTTGTTTTTTTCGATCAAAAAGTGACTAACAACACGTGTTTCTAAGTGAATTTTGACATTTTGAATTTTACTTAAATATTTTTAGGAATTATAGACGTTTTGAATAGTGGATAGGTATTTTCTTTTTGGAACTGACGTTTAACATGCGTGTCTATGGATTTTTGACTCTTTGGCTATCTTTCTATGCTTTGAGTTTGACTTTCTGAGAAATGTTTACATCACCGTTTGTAGGTTGGATCAATATCTATAATTGTTCGATCAACTAAATAAAGGAACGTGTATTTACCCGTACTGTGAACTTCGCATGGCAACGCAGGGAAGCGTATTGTTTTTGTATAGGTCTAGTGTCTTTTGTAATTGAATTACCTCTTTTCAGCAATAGTACCGTTGTTTCTTATTGATCGTGCATTGACTTTATGAACCTGTCAACAGACTTTCACACAACACTTTGATATATTCAGGGCTGTGTTTGGACTCTCTCAAAACATCAACAATAAAAAAAAAAAAGGAATATTGATGTTTATCAATTATTCAAAAACAATCTCCGCCATTCCAGGCCAATATGTAATGCTAAAAAATGCAACCAAACAAAAACAGAGGGACAAAAATAGAAAGAAAATGGCCTCCGTAGTTTACGGCGTCACTATATATCATGAAAACAAAAAATTAAACAATGATAATGATGAAGCTCGATTCATCTGAAAGCTAATACTAATATCAAATAACAATGTTTTCATTCATGAAGGGACATGCAATTGAACTGATGAAACAAGAAAGAAGAAAATGGCCTCGAGTCACTGAACTCTAAACCTGCTAAAATGAAATAATTATTTCTCAGCATTGGTATCAAAAAGAAACGAGATGGGAAAGAATTCTACTCTATTTTCTACCACGCCATGAGCATCCCCCTATACAAATTTCAGTACACTTACATGCGAGCTCGTCAGCGTGCTCGCCAGTTTACACACGAGCTCGCCACGAGCTCCCCCTTTTACCCACGAGCTCGCCACAGGCTCCCCAGTTTACCCCCCGAGCTCGCCACGAGCTCCCCCTTTTACCCGCGAGTTCGCCAAGATTTTGTAAGATCGTTACTAGCGTCCTGGAAGCGTGTTACGAGCTTAAAGCCTAAACAACGATCTTATTAAGCTTACCACGAGCATAATACAAGTTCGCGACGAACTTAAATTTGTATAGGGGTCACTATTGTGATCAATACCGGCGCATTCTAAGTGTTCATATTATTATCATTATTAACTCTTTATAAGGCGGGGCCTAGGTTGCAACGAACCATATTGCCAGTTCAGAATGCTACAAACTTGTAATCTTCAAATTCCCAAAAGGTTCATTCCATGAAGAATTTTATGAATTTTTTATTAAATCATATCACATCTAAAGATATGGTCATTTATAAGGAGGGAATTCCATTGCAATTTTACAACTGACAACACTTCTTTTTTCTGTATATATAATTTCTCTCTCTTTAAAAACAAAGGAGAATAGCACAATCATTCATTTATTCATCGTTATGCAATTGTACAGCTTTTATTCATATTTATAGACAGTTGATATATAATTAGTACCAAGTGAATTCAATCAATTCTAAAAATATATAATATATAATCAGCTACAAAATATTGATATTTATTATATACCGCCATTTACAAATTATAGAAAGATAGATCATTATACAACACAAATCAAATACACGTATACCATTTTTTTTAATGTTGTTGCAACTCTACAGAAGGAATGTTTTCTACGCATGCTCAGATTGATCTATACATTCCCCTCACCTGTATTAGACCAAAACTACACCACATGACTCGACTACGACTTGATTTTGGAGGGGAAATAGTTACTTCGTTTTACTTGTAGTTAGACAACTTTGAATAAAAAAGGCTTTGATTGAAAATTCAAGAATATGTCTGACATCTTACAAAACAAATCAACTTTTTTTTACAATAATGTGATCATGAGAGGCATTTTTTTCCCTGAAGATTGTCGTGTCCGAAAATTCTTTCCAAAGGTTCATAATTCTTAAACAAAAGTTAGCCATACCAGGAGGTGCATAATTCCGAAAAAGCAAAAGGGTTCATAATTTCGAATATATTTACGCGTTATTCCATAAGTTTATAATTCAGAAAATGAAAAGTTCATAATTCTGAGATGTAGTACCATTAGTGCATAATTCATAGAAATTTGTGGGAAGTGAAATTTGTACTTGCATGAACTTATCATGAGTAAGATAATAGCAACTCTACCAATAATAACAATAGTGATAACAATTAACAATAACAATAATAATAATAATAAACAATAACAAAAACAGTAATAATAATAAAGAATAACAATGATAGTAATAACAACAATAATACTAATAATAAAAATAATAATAATAATAATAGTAGTAGTAGTGGTAATATAATATTAATAATACATCTAGCTTAGTGTACATTGAAAGTGTGCACATATCCATCCCAAAGGAAAGCTCATAGCACCTACAAAGTACTTTTTATCTTGGTTAACTTAGCCTATTTGGTGCAATTAATAAAATAAAATCGCATGGACAAGTTTACCCTAAATATTGAATAAGAAGGAAATAAGGAGATGTAGGGGTTATAGAGTGAAACACAGATGGCGCAGATTAATCTCTTTCTTGAGTAATAGAATGAAAATTGTTTTTACACATTTTGTTTCCTAAGTGAGTGACCTTTGTCTGTGGCATTACATTTCATTTGATAGCAGTTGCAAAACACTGATTAAAAGATGGCAGAATTTCTTGCCATTTCTATGAAAAAATTATTTAAGTGCACTTAAATACACTGTTGTCCATAAGGTTGGCGAAAGAAAAAATTAATACTTCTTTTCATGAAATGATTGTGATAATTAGATTTATTCTCAATAGATAAAGGTTATATCTTGTCAGAACTGTATTGATCAATCTCTACGACTTTAGATCAATATAGGTCTGATAAGATATATACTTTATCTATCGAGAATAAATCATGTTGTCACAATCATTTAATAAAAAGATGTAAGAAAAAAATATTCTGACCTTATGGGCAACAGTATACACATATTATAGGCACCATTATTAAGGAATAAAGTTAAAGTTTGGTCATAGATAGCACAGAAAATTTACTTTGTAAGATTACTTTGTTACCATAATGCCACAAGCAAAGCTACAACTGTTTGAAGTAACTGATGAAACAATACCCTTATGATGTAAAAAAAGACACTCCTCTACTTGTATAAATATAGGCAACGTTGCTAATATTGATCTTTTGTTTTAAGAAAAGAAAGAGACATTGGTCTATGTTCTACTTGTTTACTTGAACCCAACCTTGGGTCTAAAATCACATTTAACAAAAGAAATTCTTAGATCTCAGAGTAACTTCTTATCTTAAACCCGACTTTGAACAAAAGCCTAGGGTCAGCTTTAAATTGTAATACCGTAGAATACGGGCCAACAAGTACACTTCAAGCTCAGGTTGGTGATGTAAAAAATTTCATTACTTTCCAAAACATTTCAACTTTTGATTTGGATAGCCAATATGGAGAGCAGAATATTGATAGCGAAAAATACTAAGAACATGATTTTGATGGCATACATTCTGCCCATGGTTTTGATAGCAAATAATGAGAACATGATTTTGAAAGAGAATGTTGAAAGCATGATTTTTCAAACAAAAAATACAGATAAAACACATCAACTTCTTCTAAGTGTTCGTTGTACCAAGACGATTTGGACAACCATTTGATCTACAACACTGCCACAAAGTACAAAACTAACAATGTTAACAAAAAAATAACGAAATATTGAAGTTGTCTTTTTGGCACATGCCAAAGCTGACAACATAAAGGCACTTTAACATATGTACAAATAGTCTTCACCATCCTTGCATTTTAAAGAAAGCACTCGTTTATAAATCCGCATACTAGTATTTTTGATGAAGGAACGAAGAAACACAATAACATATCTCAACATACATTACACATTACAACATTAATGTACATTTGAATGACAGAACCCGACAATATCTAACAGACTTTCACATACAGCTCAGGAATAGTTTTAAAAAGCGTCGCTTTCTCAAACATAACAATGATAGTGATAATATATATCCAAGAAAGTACAAATACTGCTACAATTGTGTGTATATATCATCAACTGGAATTTAAAAAAGCAGTGGAATATCTAAGATTGTTACAAGACAGAGACATATATTATCACTGCTGGGCTATTTAAGTTCAAATTGAACTTCTACGCTACATTGTACTTGCCTTTCTTTGCTAGATTACAGTTTTTTGGAAGGATATATCGGTAGGATAAATAGGAATGCTATCTTCTTATTGACGAATTAAAGATACAGGAATGTTTGCTGCAAAAACCATCCAATAAAAAAACACCATTTCTCATCATTACTATAGTTCCTTGAATTTGAAACTTATTTTTGAGGCTTTCATTACATCAATTGGTTTTTCCGCCCATGACACCAATCTGCTTCGCCCCCCCCCCCCCACCCCTCCCCCTTGGCACCGCCCTGATACCTCATATATATCGTAGTACATTGTCTCACTCACTCACTCCTTCCAGCTGTATACTGCGCTTTTACAAGTAGTCATTTCGAGGATGTGGAAGTACTTATATGATAAGTAAATCTACATGAGAAACTCTTTGTCTATTTACATATACTTCATATGGGTAGCCACACTTTTACCTGCTGAGTACAAACCATCGTGAAGGCAATTCCCATTTTAAGTATTTAATATATCCATATTGATATTATATAAAATATGTATTAGCTAATACTATATACACACCTATCGCTCTTCTAGTCATTTCTATATGTCTGTTATTTTCTCTTTCCTTTTTTTCTCTTCTTGGATATCATTTCTATAAAAACGAAACATTGTGTAAGCAACATCCAATCATTAGTAATTGTGACCTGTAATATGAGCTGCATTCTGTGTCTTTTCTACTCTACCACATGAAAACTGCCGGGATAAAAACGTGAAGTTCAAAAGACAACAACTTTGATAAGATAGTGCTGAAATGTTATGACGCAAGCATAGCTTACAAGTGCTGATATATACCGGTATGTGATTGAGGTTGATAAAATATATATCAGAATTCAAACATCACTCGTGCATATAATGATTTAATCACATATTTTTTAATTAATTTAGTGTCATGAGCAAACGTTTTGAAGATTTATGGCAGTTTATGATACAGCAGCAATTCAGAAACAAAATCTGAGAAATCGTAATTTCCAAGAATTATATCTTCATCTTCTTTTGTTTTTAAGACAATCCTAACAAAATGCAAATTCATGCTCTAAAAAAGAAGAGAAAAAGACAGAATAATAGGGCAGGTCCACGATATATAATAATTGGGGTCCCAGATGTTATTGAGTACTATCGTATTAGGAACAAGATTTGACATCAGGATTATCATTTTACTTTATAATTTGTCTACTCTGAGCAGCAGTAGGGCTTTTCGACAATACAATTATGAAGTAGCGATGTATACTGAAATCTTAGGTGAGATCAGAATTTCAAAAAACGTTATGTATGGGACAAAAATAGTCTAGAGTTTCCTTATTACTGATACATGTATCTGAAACATGCTTTTTGTCGAAAGTATACACTGAGAAATTTTTGTTGAAAGCCTAGCCCCTAAAATGATGCTAAAATCAATTAAAATTAATAAATGGGATTGAGATAAAGAATCACATGTGAAAGATGTTCATGCGTGGGTATATAGTCGTTCGTGAAGTCGGCAACTTGGCGATCACTACATAACACTGAGCCAATGGGTATTACGCTTCTGTGCGTCCTTGTGCTGCCCTCTATATACCCACCCTTGAACAACTTTAAGGAGCTTGAGAACTTGCCTCTATTTTGCAAAACATTCTGCAAATGCTAGTAAACTTCTTTATGAAATCCTCTTTTAGGAGTATGATTCTACTCTTCTATTTTTCAGATTAAATTGAATATCTGACCAAACTATACATGCACAAAATTGAGAAAACACATTTCCAATATCTAAGTTTGATTTAGTAATTCACAGATTTTGATAATTCACATGTGCATCCTTCACATATATGTAATATCAAACGAATGCGATATATATCCAATTACATACATATAGCAAAAATCTGTGTACTTTCCACTGCTTTGGTTGTTGAAACACATACAGTACTTACAAAACACACACAAACATACTGGAAGACGATTACAGTTGCAAATAATATCAATACTTCTGTTTTTTTGTTTTTTTAATAGACATGTACCACAGAATAACATTATTAAGCAAAGAGTGGATACACTGCGATGGACTTTATACAAAAAAATATAATCAAGAAAAAAAAGAAGAGATAAATATTCATCAATGATTTCTAAATGATAAATTTAACGAGTTACCACTGCTGCAAAGAAGAGCGTGCAAAATGATTAACTATCAGTTCTGGAGTATGGGCCAGCATTGGGAACGCGCCCTTCAGATGCTACACTCGGCTCATGCACGGTGGTTGGCAAATGGCAAGTGGGGGGGTCGCGCACCACTCCCATAATACAACACACACCAATATCTGCAGCAGTGGGAACATGGCTTAACTAGACTAAGACCGATCCAGCGCTCAGTCCGCTTCTCGGTAGTTCGGTTCCGTCGACACAAAGTAGTCGTCCAGGAAGGAGTGGAGGAATTCAAAGGTTGGCCTTTGCTGGGAGTCTTTATGCCAGCATTTCATCATGCACATGTCGTAGAGGGAATCTGGGCAGTTGTTGGGGCGCGGCATCCTGTAGCCTCTTTCTACCTGCTCTAAAACTTCCATGTTCATCATACCTGTTAAAGCAGAATTGGAATTCATTTAGAAGTAGAATTGGAAAATTTGAAATATTGAAAATTAGTAAATGGACCCTTGAAAGTGGAAAATGGGCATTGGAAATTGGACATTATAAATAAGAAATAAGAATCATCATTCTGTAGCCCCTCTCCACCCCGACTCTTACAATTCCATGTTTATAATACCTATGGAACAAAACAAAAAGAATTCGAAATTGAGAATAGCAAATTGAATTTGTAATTTCAAAATTGGAAATTGGAATTTAAAATGAGGATCAGAATTCTTAAAGCAGGGCATTTTATGAGCCTCTTTCCACCTGCTCCAACGATTCCATGTTTATCATACCCTAAGGCATTGAAATTGTAATTTGAGCTGAATTGGAACTGGAAAATGGCAATTGGAAACTGGAAAATTGAAAATTGAGAAATTTACTGAAAATTAGGGAAATTGGAAAATGTGTCAATTATGATATTTGGACATTATAAAATTGGAAATTCAAATTGTAAATAGGAAATTGAGTTGGAAATTGGAAGTTGGAGGTTAGACAGGATGAGGGTTCTATGACACATGCAACAATTGCTTCACGGTAAACTTCACCAATGTACCCCAGTGCTCCCAACATAAACAGGTCTGGCTTGCATTTCCTGGTAATGCAACATTGACATAACCTTCAAAAGAGCTGCCCGATAAGCTACTAACCTGGATAAGGAATACGACCATAGGTGATAAGCTCGGTTAGCAGAATACCGAAAGACCAGACGTCAGATTTAATTGTGAATCGACCGTAGAGGGCAGCTTCTGGTGATGTCCACTTGATTGGGAACTTGGCGCCTACAGAAAGAAAGAAGAACAAAAAAGAAGGACACATGTCAGCAAAACCATCAACATAAGAGAAGACACAGGAAGCCAGTATCCAATCCAATAAAAAAATAGTATTCAGTAAAATACATGGGTTTTTTTTCCTTGCAGTTACGATTTGCTCCACACTGTATAGATTTCTATCCATTTCAAAAATTCTAGTTTTGTTATTTTATTTATTTATTCATGGTATAAATGATGATCTCAATTTCAAAGGTTAATTGAACGTCTGGAGGAAATACCTGCATGATACAGTCCTCATAGTATTTGAGAATGCATTATGATTTTAAAGCGACTATCATAAATCTGAAAATATGTGTTTAAAAAAATCAATCCAAAAAGGTTTCCTGAAGCAAGATTTAATGGACAGGAGCAAAAGATGAAATATTTCTGACTTGAGTAATGAAGTAGATACCAGCCGAAGGCCCTAGAAATTATTACAAATAAATAGATAAATATGACACGGGGGGGGGGGTTCAGAAAGACTCAGATCAACTTAAGTTGGACTTGAACTATGGCAAGCGATTTATGCCCTTAAAAAGTCTTGAACCGGATGTAAAATTAGAGGACAAAATCTTAGAAATCATCTCTAGATAATGCTTTTCCTTCAATAATTGAGTATAAAAAAAAAGTGAATTATGTAGATTTGTGACCTCCCTTGAGAGACCAATGGCGAGGGCAACCAGTGGCATGAATGGCCTGCCATAGTTCAAGTCCAATTTCAGTTGATCTTAGTCTTTGCGAAACACCCCCCTGGTAATGACAAGAAAGAAATGAAAAATTGCTTGCCTTGTCTGGCGCAGTATTCATCATCCTGGATCATTCTGGCTAGACCAAAGTCAGCCACCTTGCAGATGTTACCGGTGTTCACTAAGACATTCCTTGCAGCGAGATCCCTATGAACGTAGTTCTTCCTCTCTAGATACCCCATGCCATTGGCAACCTACACATGGGTCAAAGGTCAAACATAGGACACTCACTGTTTAAGACATGATTTAAAAACTACAAATAAATCAAGTTTTTCTCTTCTCACTGAAAAAAAAAAAGATTTTTTTTTTTTCTTTGCAACACCTTTTTATGACTGATATTGCCATTGAAAACATTGGCAGACTTGCTATTAAATGAACATACAACTGTGATAGTGATGGGAATTTTGAATTTATAGGGGAAATAATGATGCAGCTTTTGCTCATGACTTGCCAATTTGAAGATCTGAATGCTGTGATGCATAACTTTCCTATAGTAATGATATGCAATTATCAATATCGGAGCAGCATTTGAAATATAACGAATATGCATCTATTCTTCATCATTCTAAACTGACTTAACAAAACTTTGACAAAACAATTACGTGTATCTCTATGGAAAGGTCTTGTTTCTATGAACACCACATTTTTAGTTCCATTGAACAGTATTTTTTTATATTTCAAACCACAACTAAACGTAGCTTGATATAAAGACCCAATGCCTATAGAAAATGCAATTTTTTTTGTCTCCCTCACGTGATTTTCGCCTACACATTCACTCCATTACATAAAGTAAAGTCCTTATCTTATGTTTCCCTCACCCAAAGATTCTCAGAGAGACTAGGGGGTATTTCTTAATAGGACTACAGGTTCGCCAAGTGGAGACTTGTAAACCCATTACCGTAATGGTATTTTTTAGCTCCACCAAATCTGGTGTCAGCAAATTATGGCCTTTTGCACATGGAAACTAAGGACACTCTCCCTTTAAATGACAAGATGACATACCTGTGCTCCCATATCTACAAGCTGTGGTAGTTTGAGATGTCGACCGTCTCCGTCTTTCAGGAAATCCAGAAGGCTACCATGTTTCATCAGCTCTGTCACAATGTAGATAGGTTCCTAGAGGATTGAAGAAAAAAACAAGTTAAGATATCTCACCTATTAATTGTACACTTAGTTTAGGAATAACATGGTATCGACTGCCTCAAAAAACAGCCATGGCATGACAATATTTTTTGGATTTACAAAGCAAAACTTAGACATATTTTGAATGCTTTTAAAAAGAAATTCTTGGAAGAAAGGGAATCTATGGCTTAAAACATTAATTTGGAGCTAAACACGTAAGGATAATTCCTCCCAATTAAGAAAGGTTGGCAGTGTTGGTACAAGTAGTCCCATATGCAAACATGTGTGTGCAGTTTTGTCAACTTACCCTATCTGAGCAGACTGCATAGAGCTGTACCAGGTTTTCATGTCGACATGTCTTCATGATGTTAGCCTCGGCGAGGAAGGCAGCTGGGGTCATAGTCTTCGGTCTTAGGGTTTTGACGGCCACCTCCGTATTACCGTTCCAAAGACCTAAAGCAAGTAAGATAAGAATAGGAGATGAAACTATCTTTTAATTCCTATCATATTCATGTTGAATAGTTGTTAGATGCAAAGACAAGAAGTAAAATTTGTGTGATTTTGTGCACTATTACAATCTCCGTGAAATTAAAAGTTTCACAAGTATCAATATTCAACATACATTCCATTGTTCAAGGTCACTATCAATTTATTGGTAAGATAGCAACAACATATTTGAAAAATATTTGTTTAGGGTTCCTTTTTAAATTCCTTCAATTATCAAAACAATACTATGGTCACTGCTGATTTATTTTTAAATACCAAGAATTAACTTCAGACATTTCAGAGACTAATTTTTGATTAAACAACAAATATAAACATTCTAACCTGTCTACCATGATTTAACTTCTGTTCCCCATTTTTTAAGGGGGGGGGGGGTGGAGAGGGGAAGGAGGAGGAAATAAAAATGACATGCAAAAAGTGTCCTAAATTTTGATACTTTTCCAAACTGTCCTAAACCCAAGTTTCATGTCTAGGGCTAGCAGCTGAAGTGGTTGTCGTTGTTTGGGGAAGAGTAAGGAGCAGGGAAGGGAGGGAGTGGTTGGAAAGAAATTAATTAAGAAAGCTTCCAACCTTTCCATACTTCCCAAAACTGTCCTGAACCACGTTTGGTGTCTAGTTTCAGTGATTGTTATTTGATGGTTTGTTTGTTCCTCTTTTTTCCTGCTATCTTTGTATCTTTTTTTTCTTCATTTCATTGAGGGATAGGAAAATGGGAGAGGATATAAACAATTGAAATTCAATTAATGCAATTTATTTCGCAATATAAAAAAAATTCAATTCAATTTATTTTGCAATAAAAAAATCAAAGTATACAAGGTAGCAGTAAATTTTAACTATATTTACAAAGGTTATATGCAGAGCTTCCCATGAAGGTTGCGAAAACCTGTAAAGTTGGATCATCCAAACTCTATTTACCTTTCCATACTTCCCCAAACTGTCCTGAACCGAGCTTGGCGTCTAGTTTGAGTGATTCTCTGGGAATCTCCCACATGTCTTTCCCAAGACCAGCGGTGATTGGGTTCTCCTTAGGACAAGGCACAGACAACGAACAGCACAGTCCATCAGCAGATTCTATAGGTAAAAAAAAAAGGTTCTACATGTTTAAATAAGAAACAAACAAAGGATTCCACAATGTCATACATGTACATGTATGGTGGTGTGACCAAAGTTCGCACGTGACCTAAGTTCGCTATCTCAAAAAATCAGTAAGATTACGAAAATCTGATATCACCAATGGAAAGAGGAACATAAAATTACCCGCAGGTGAAATTTTCTTTGGAATTGGGTACGAAATTGTGAAAATATTGACAAAAGATCGACAAATTTTGCAATATTTTGCGTCCGTTCCGAAAAATGATCAACTTACCGATAAGGGTCTGAAAATCTTCAATTTGAGAGCAGATTTCCTCAAAATTGTAACTAAAAAGTGGTACAACATGATTGTATGATATCTTGCCTTGCGAATTATGATATTACCTTATTTTTGATGGATCACACTTTTTGATAAATCAACTGTAAACCCCTGTGCGTGAAGTTAGGTCTCGTTGTTTTTATGACTTTTTTAGATGCAGCGCGTACGAATGATCGGACATCAAATTTTTAGATCGCGATATCTCTGAAATCCTTAGACGATAAATTTTCTAGTTGAACCAATCTGTAGTAAAAAACTTTGCTGTCCATTTGGTAATAATTGAAATAAATAAATTTGTGTAGAATATGAGAAATCATAGTTCAAATATCACATTCTGTAATATGTTCTTAAATGTCCTCGAACTTTGGTCACCCCTTCATACATACATGTACATGAGAAATCTCTTTTCTTTTTTTTGCATCTCTACCACACATCAACCTTCTCTTTAAGAGCTGTGTACATGAGAAGAAATGTATCAATGTATTCAAAAGTACCCAAAAGGACAATCCTCTAAATGAAAGTAAACAATAGGAATCTATTACCGGTAAGTATCCTCTACAACTCTTGAAAGAACACAACATCTCTAATATCACATCTCGCTACCCACAAACTTTCATTTCATTCAAACTTGAAAGAAACATGGTTTAAAACTTTCAATGCAGCACGTATACGCAGAGTTGTGGATAACGTATACCTCATAAGCATGGTACACAGGTGTACCAAGGAAAGAAATTAATGACAGCATCTATAATTTTACTTTCAGTATCACTTAAAACAAATGACATATTTTCAAAGGGGAATTCTACCCTGATGTTACATGTAATTGTTTTTCTATATAGGAGGACAAATATAGAAAAAGACCAGAGAAAGTTTGAGAAAAATACACAGAATGGTGAGAGAAAAGCAACAAACTTTTACAGTTGTGATCGTTCACATTCAAATTGGCAACTCTGTGATTACCCATGTGAGTTCATTTTAAAGGAGAAGCGATGTAAAATTGTTTACAAAATAACCTAAGAAACAGATCAGTATAATTTTAGATATGTTCTACAAAATGTTTTCATTTGAATAATAATTAAAACCATGAGTTATGTAATTAATTTTTTTATTCTTTTTCAAGTTTTAATTGATTGCACAAGATTGGCAATTCAGTGATTACACATTAGAGTCAATTTTAAAGGAGAAGTGATGTGATGATGCAGTCAAAATGACCTAAGAAATAAATCAGTAAAATATTTTAGATATGTATTACAAAATGTTTTCTTTGAAATCATATTTAAAATCATGAATTATGCAATTAATTTAGAGTCAATTTTATAGGAAACGTGATGTGAAGTTGTTTAAAAAAATAACCCAAGAAATAGATCAGTAAAAGTTTTATATATATACATGTATGTTCTACAGAATGTTTTCATTTAATTACTTTTGAAATCTATTAATTAAATATTTAGTTCTTGAAGTTTGTATTGATCACACAAGATTGGCAACTCTGTGACTATAGCCTTACCATCAGATCATGTTTCTTTCTACACATAATGACATGAATATTACCAAAGGAAATTAACAATGCAATTAATTTCCATGTAATATCAATCCCTACTTGACTGTCACCATACAAATGTACTCTAGCAACAACCTATAACATAGACCATTAGGCTCAACAATCACACATTTTTAAAGATGTCCCTTTTGCAGCCAACCTCAAATTCTGTAGAACTTTGGAGGAATTATGAATATGTCATGTATGTCGTATCTGTGAAATTTAAACGTTAGAAATGTCCTAATATTCGAATTACGCAGGGAAACCCGTTTACTTGCTAGACTTCACTGTCAGACACTATTGAGTGACTGACTGGCTTTTCTTCTTCTTCTTCTTTACATCAATAACCCACTTCTTCTAATGGCCAAAAATAAATGGATTGAATCTTTGCGCAGCATAAAATGTACAAACATTCAGTACAATTGCCTGAAAAAAGACTATTACTTACTGGCTCTATAGCTCTTAAGTCGATTTGACAACTAATAGTCTATGTTTTCTCACTTAAAGACATTTTCAAGCCCCCCATTTTTAAATTTTCAAATGCCGTTGGAATTTAACCTTTTCATTTTTGTGGCTGCGAATGGGACATAGTACCTTTAATGATTACATTTGTTGTTGTTGGTTACTCACGTTCGTAATGGTGTACGAGCTCGAGCAATGTCTGGAACTGGCTTCGTTGTGTGATGTAATACCCAGAATCATTGTCCAGCTTCCTAATACGGTAATGCTTGATGTGCTCTCCTTTACCAGGGTCGTGGTCTCGCACCGAGAGAGAAAATGTACCTGAAGAGATCAGAAATATTTTGTATAAAGGGAAGCAAGGCATTCGTTATATGTATAATTGTTGCTTTATATGTAGATTATAAACAATAGATAACAAAATAACAGCTTTCTCTACTTCAGAACACAACAATAGAAACATAAAAAAATAAAAAAATAAAAAATACCGGTGAAAAAAAAGGTAGTGTGTGGGGGGGGGGGTATTTGTTGGTATGAAGGAGCACCCCCCCCCCCCCCCCTTTACCCCTTGTTCCTCCTTCCATACCCTACTTTCCTTGCGAAAATGCAAGGTATTCGTTCTTTGTAAAATTGTAGCTTTACATGTGCATATAAATATAGCTTATTGAGACTACAGACATCTGAGAGAGACCAAGGATATTTTTTAAAGGCATCGTTTAACAATGTTAAATCTGAGATGCATGGCCCTACATGTACATGTACAGTACGTGTTATCAGTGTCTGTGATATGGTGTAATATTGAAGCCCTAAAAATATTGTGCTTCAAATCGATCATGAAGTGCCTCAAAAAAGTAAAAAATCTTAGAGTGAGCAGTTTTACCATACTCATTTTCCCCAGTAGACTGTAGTATTATAAAAACTGTTAGGATAACGAATTGTGAAATTTTGATTTCCAATCATAAATATCTTGATAATCAGACAGGCGATCTGCTTATAAATGTCATGGGGTTCCTGACTGACCTAACGGTTTATAATTATGATTGCAGCATGAGCTAAATCCAGGTTTTGTTTCAGAATCTGAGACAAAGATACCCAATCCCTTTAAGGTAGTATGATAATTTCACAAACAATTGCGAAAAGGGAAAGGGGGAAACTATCACCTAACCTAGGATCTGGAAAACAGAGCAATGAATAATGAGGAAAGACAGAGTATTTCCTTGTAGTAAGCCACAATCAATAGGGTTAGTCTTTGAAATTTATTTTTCTATCTTCATTCCAACTCCTTATCTTCTACTTACCTCAAAGATTCACTCTTCAATCTTATTTCTATCTCCTTTTCTTTCACTCACTGGGGCTAGCCTCACATTCGCCATTCTTTTCGTCTTATTTCAATATCCTCTTCTTCCACTCTCCAAAGTTAGACTTTAAAATTCATCTCTCTATCTTCTTCCCATCTATCTTCCTTATGTCTTTCTTTTATCTATCTTCTTTCTATTTTGATGATATATGTCTTTCCATCCTTCCACTAACAAAGTAATTAGTCTTTCGATGATACACTGAAATATATCCCCTTTCATGGTTCTATCTTTAAGCAACCTTTGATCTCAAATCTTCATTCAACCTTCCCTCTATCTTCTTTCCTTCTCTTATTCTTCCACTCACCAGGGTTTGCCTCTCCATCTCTCACGATGAAGGTTCCTTTCTGGAGCCCATGAGCCAGCAGCTTCTTCTCTGCATCCTTACGCCCTACCTTACCATAGTACCAACTGAAATAGAATATCAGAAAAGAACATTTCATTAATATTAGTACAGACTCTTTCACATTCACTATATGACCCTGTAAACAACAGCAATTAGAGCATATTACGATCAGTCAAAGAAGAAAAACGCTCTCTCCATCTCTCACAGTAAAGTTGCCTTTCTGGATATCAGGATCAAGCAGCTTCTTAGCTGAATCCTTACGACCTACCTTACCAAAGTACCAACTGAAAAAGGAAAGCAGGAAAGAAAATTTATATATATAGTAATGACGTGTTCACATAGGCTTTATGGCGCGGTGAACCTTAGCATTTGAAATGTATTTGGAGAAGTATCTAATGCACTACAGAGAATCATTTTTTCTCAAAATCTGAATTTTAGAGTTTAGAGTAGTGTATAAATATATACACATGTATTTAAATCAGTAGTAATATATGCATGGTAATATGCCTACTATGTTATGTACACTGTTTTGTTATTGTTATAATTTGTTATGGGCAATTTTTAGAACTTGTATGTATATTTAAATTACAAGGATTGCCTCGACAGAACCTTACGGTTTTAATTGCAGTTTCCCCAATTCATTTCTATTGATTAACTTCTTATAACTCGGGTACCGGTATATTTGTAACATGTTTCCCTTATGTGTGTGTTCACTGTTTTCTTTATTTGATATAATCTGTATTTTATACTTTCATAAAATATGGTTTTGGATTGAAATAAAACTTTAACTTGAACTTGAACTTTATTTCTTTATAAAAAATAGACTTTCTATTTCGAAAGCATGAGTTGCAACTTCCTGATACAGCTAGGAAAAGGTTAACCTTCTATCATAAATGTACATGGTATGTAAGAAAAAAAAAGCAATGACAATAGATTTCCTACAAAAAAACTTTACCCCTTGCTTGAAATTAAAACAGAAATATTTCTTGGAATTACCGGGAGGCACTGCAGCATTTCTCAAAAAGTGAAACCTAGAGAATAAGAGTGACAGTGAAATAAGGAAATCATTCATCATAAAGCCAGGAAACATGTAAAGTGTACTTAATAAAGCACTTACATCAAGCTGCGACATACAATCTATGTTTTTAGCTCGTCAAAGGGAAATCATGACAGGAAATACTCGAGGAGTAAACTAAACACTAGCGTTCGCTAAAATATCTTTGAAACGGTAAAGTCTGAGAATATTATCCTAGCCAGATGGGATTTATGGGACAAACACATAAAATGTCCCTGTTTTTAAAGGAATAAAGTAGGGTATACATGCACATAGTTTCCTTCTACATGAATGTGTATTTGCACAGCTTTAATAGTATGTACATTTCTTTTTTGATGTTTACTATAAAGTGTTTAAATTGCATTTTCTTTTCATACCGGGTCTCTTTATCACTTAATGAATATACTACCCAATGTTCTGCTTTGTTTGTACTTGCCATGCCAATAAATAATCATAGTAAATTTATACTTTTCTTTGTGCAAATTACTTCAATGTATTTCTTTTGCAAGCACATTGAATCTAGAGCTCCCAAGAATTCCCTCCCTAGTCGGGACGGAACATCTACTGTTCATTTTAATCTTGAATTGTTTTTTTCTCTTCCAGGCATCTAGGGGAAACACCCTTGCGAATGAATAAGTATTCATTATGTTCTTTTAATTTGTTACAATTACGTTTTCACTTCATGTATATTGTATGAAATTTCTAATTAAATAATAATAATAATTATCACCATTTGCAATGTTCTTGTAGTTTTACTTGAACACTCCAATATTTAATTTAAATGAGGATCAGGCCATCGGCCACTATCAAAAAACAAAATATTGAGTTTTGCTAGGTTTAGATACTAATCAAAACAAATGAGACCATTTCAAATGAAATAAATCCCTATTATTGAAGCTTTTTACTGAAGGCTTGTCCACATACATATAGGATGTGGTAAACCTACGGCAGGTTGTTTTGTTACATGCAAATGAGTGGCGAGCAGTGGTGAGAAAGATCTATCTGCGTGCAACGATTGTCCGACGCAATGTACGCATACTCCCTTATTTGTGTCTTATCAGAAATGTGTAATGCGTTACATTTCTATTGCCCCACCTTTGTACCTGTCATGAGGTTCAAGGACTGCAATTCCATAGCAACAATGTGTTATGGTAGTGTACATGTAACTAAAGAGAAAGCTCATGACTGATTTTAGTTTTACTCTTTCTACATGTACACCACCAAAACTTATCAGTCCCTTTAAAGCTTTACCAACTCATAACAGAACATTTCAGTATTCAATAATAGCCAACAATTTCATGTTAGAATACCAAGAATCAGTATTTCCCATTTTGTTTCTTCAAATGATCCTCCTACACATATTTTTACTTGCCATTGATTTACACATAAAAGGGTTTTCCTGTTTTTACTGCAGTACTTTGTGAAGGAAGTTGACTGACTGACTGTATCATGTGAAAACAAAGCTTTGGTAACCACAACTTGGCATTTCAATTAAACATATTAACATCAACCAATGTCAGGAAGTTCTTTGTAGGGTACGGCCTTTTTATGCTGGTCATATTGCAACTAACTATAGGATTTCATGAAAATGACCCCTAAAGTTCATCTCTGCCAGCTTTTCTTGAAACTTTTAATATTATTAGGCCATCTAAAATTATATCCTATTTCCTTGAGGGTATTTATTAATTAATTTTTTTAACGACAGACTTTCCATGACATTCAATATTTGATAAATTCCCCTGCACATACATATCCCATAGGACACCTGGAGAGTAGCAATTAAAATCGTTGTTTTGCCAACACATCAACGTCTAATCCTGGCTTTGAACCCATGACCTTTGTATCTCCATGAAGTGTTGAAACCCTTCAACCATGACACCTCCATGTCTGATAGACCAGTTTACTCAAATGTTCAAATTTTATGCATATTTTGTAAACAGGTTGTTCTTGGCCCAAAACTTGCCCGACTGGATTCCAAGTATTGCACTTCATTCATAGCAGGTTAATGGAATAACTCATCCATGAATTTGAATATGTTAATAAACTGAAAATACATTTTCCTTCTTTGAGAGTATGTTCTGCTGCATAAGTCAGAAATCAAAGACCGGCAATGTATTCAACTATAATTTCAAGCTGATGCTGAATTAAAGCTACATGTACATGTAAGTCTAAAGACGAGTTTAAGAAAGGAGTTTAAACCGACGTCTAGGTTTTTTTCCCCTTTGTATATCTTAGCTTTAATTCCTGCATCAGGTCTAAAAGTAGAATACGACCAAACATGTAATCTGTTTTTGTTCCTTACTACAGTCAAACCTGTCTATTAGGGAAACACAAAACGTGGCTTTGTAGACAGGTGGTTTTTATAGACAAGTTCCTTTAGTACATGATTCAATGAGAAACCATTTTCAAGGGAAACAACAAATGTGGCCTTGTGTAGACAGGTGCATGGTCACTAAAGCAGGTTTGACTGTATCTTATACAAGAAGTACATGTACCGGTACTTACTCTTCTGCATCAATACTCTTGACATGAGCAATGTAGTTGCTTGGGATGTATCCTTCCTTGTTTGTCACAGGCGATCTCGCTAACCACCAATCTCCATCTCTGTAAACATGGAAGAAAAAAGAAGGAAATATGGTTTAATATACACAAATAATTAAAAAATCTTGTAAATGCGACATACATGTAAAATGTTTTGACACAGAACATAATAATAACAAGTAATTTATACGCAAGTCACACAAACAAGACTGACACCAGGTCAATGACAGACAGAGCGTACAAAAAGTTACAATACCCAGGAGTGAATATCAGAGTCAGTTCAAATTGCTGTAGAGTTGGTTTGGCGGTTTGACTTCTTAAGGTGTTATTTTAAGTATCCACCTTCAATTGCAGTTTGTCCACACCAAAACTCAGTTTTCTTTTAAGGTAACTGGGTGAAGCATAAACGTCACATTATAAAATGGTTGATACACCTTTTACAAATGTTCTGAATGTCACAAACACATTTAAAGTTCAATTATGATTTCACAATTAAATTTAAAAATGTAAAAGCAATTACTGAAATAATAGTTTACGCTAGAAAGGAAAGGTTTATAACAATGGAAATGCTTCTGACTTGTTCTGTTCTACCCCTTTGAGTTGATTCTACCTGTATGGAATGGGCACAGAAAAATGTATCATTATTAATTGTAAAATATAAGAATCTTACATGTTCTCACATTAAAACAGAACTTGTACAAAAAATTGAAAAAAATCTGTATTTGATGATTACAATGGGTACTTTCTGCCAACTATAGAATGTTCCTGATTTTTTGCCGGCCTGCTACGGAACTGTGTCAACACGACACCGGCCAAGTACATGTACATCCTGGTTGGGGCTCTATCAATTAGTTTGCAGGCACAAACCCTTGGCAGTCAAAATATATGACAAAGTGTCTGAAAATCTAGACTATGCAAACTCCACGGTCTAATGCACTCCATTCGCCCTGTGCTATTTCTGCTCCTGACAAAGCCAGAGAGTGCCAGAGTTTAGGCTAGGCTCAAAGCTGTATGGATGTTTTTGTCAAGTGTCATATAGAGTCTGTGTCTCAAGACTACCCACCAGACATTCATTGAGGCAGACTGGTACATCTTTTGTGAGCCATGACCTTGCAAAGTTTGGAAGGATGTGGGTGTTTTTAACATATTTGTGTTAACTTTGGGTGAAGAACCGATTCAGGGGTATTGTTTGTTCTGGGGAAATTCCCTTTCTTTTTTGGTACAATCTGTGGTGAAAACATGTTACCAAAGAATTTGAACTCTTACCTAATCTATAAAATATGACTGAGCGACAAGCCGACAACTATGTCTTCATGTTTCAAAACATAAAATATTTATTGTATGAGTTCAGTTAATACATGTACATGTATGTACATGTACAGTATCTGGCAATAATTCCATTTGAATACGAGAATTGTGAGCAAGATTATAGTGTTCATGGCAATACATAATCCTTGCAATAATACATTCCATTTCTATGCCATTTTCTGAGGGGAACAATCACTCATTTACCATCCCCTTAAGTGTTCCTTAATATTAAGCTCTTCTTTAGAGTTTACATTTGTAAGTTCCTTTTCTTACAAGAAAGTATATACACGCAGCATGCTTCCTGTTCAACATTTGAACCCCAATCCGTACCAGTTTATTAAAGGTTTTTCAGGTTCTCTTCTTTCACAGTTTTATTAATGTTTTGCTTACATTTTCATTGCATGTAACACCGATGGAAAACATAATTTCTATTATATGGGGACAAAAAAAAACACCTTGAATCTTGGGTTGGAGCTCAGAATTTTATCTAACATTGCAGAAAGTCACAAACATTTCTCCCTTCTTCGTTTTCCCTTTGGCATTCCAATAAGATTGCTTAAGTTCTGATGTATAATTTGATTGTGTAAATTAAGGCACACAAATATGATACCATTGTACATTGTGTATAATACTCATTCACTTCAGCAATCGTGCATAAAATTCCCCTTTTCAATCTTACATGTACAGGGTATGCACAAACTTCTGAGAGGAAAAAATAATACAACAAATAAAACCTAACATTTACCCTTGACTAGAGTACATACATGTACATTGACTACCGAAGAACATTTTTTGTCAATCCAAATTGAAGGACGTCTACAGTATGTTAACTTGAATGGGCTACTTGTATTTATTCAATGATTCACAGCTTCATGCCAATGATTCCATTCGCAGCCAATCACGGATGGGTGATTTAGGGGGTTTCAAGTGCCACAGAAAAAGTTGAAGCTCACCCACAAAATGGATCCTGAACACCCAATGTACATAACAAACATTACTGTCAAACACATACAGGTCTCTCAATACATGTATAGCAGTTTGGAATGTAGCCATTTTTTATTTTGCAGACATGCATGTATGTATTGTACAGTAATTAATAATAATAATGATACTAGTGCATACTTGTATAGGGCACAGGTCCACCTTTCGGTGCTCATGGAAATTGACATGCATGTACATGTATCAACGATATTTGATCATAGTTTTAATTCTTCAAAGATATGTACTGTACATGTATGGTATACAGCATGTAGGGGTAGGGTTGCAATTGGGGTTTAGGTTAGGGTTAGAGTTAGGGAGAGGGCTAGCCTAAGCCACAAGGGTAAAGTCTTACATTGATTCCATGGTTAAATTGAAATAATTGGTTCCTGTCAGGAATTGACAGCCGAGCAAACAATGTATGTTGTACTAATTGAACCGAGAGCCACATGTTTCATGTAATATATATATAGATACAAGAAATATTGATGCTCCGTACAATTGTTTTACAAATGTTAACGTCCTATCACCTGTACTTTCCTTCTCTGTCTTCCTGTATGACGAAATACTTGCTCCTTTCTTATTTCTTTGTGACATAATTATTCATGAAAATTGGATACAGATAAAAAAATGAATTCTGCCTTAAAGATGAATCATGAATCATTATAAAACAAAATGTTATTTAACGAAATGTAAAGACCACATGTTTATGTATTATCATCTGTTGGGAGCTAAAAGAATCCAATACTTGAACACAGAGTTGACACCTCTCTGTCTCTGACCAGACAATAAATTTCAATCAAGCTTCTAAAATATACAAGACTGAGTTTTCTGTCCACTCACTTCATTGGAAGACTGGTTTATACTGGTTTATACTTACGTATTGTTAAGAATCTCCAACTTCTCTCCTTTCTTGAACGAGAGATCGTCTTCTGATCGAGCTTCATAGTCGTAGAGTGCTATAAACGAGATGACTGTGCGGAAAAAATAAAAATAGGAGGTATAAAAATAAGGTTATAAAATGAAGAAATGTCAAAGGAAATCCTAAAAGCAGCAAGTTGAATTTTTTCAAGTTCTTTAATGTTTACCTTATTTCTTCTCATTTTTAAGGAAAATTTGGAAGACTTCTAACAAGCCTTATGGCTCACTTGGTTATGACGGTGCAAAACAGCAGCGTTTTTTTTAAAATGATGTAAAGTGTAATACGCTAGTTAAATATTTAGCAGTTAAGATGCTAGTTTTAAAAAAGTTAACTAACAAGAAGATGGCTGTTATTCAATTGCCATTTTTTGTTGAATTAGTTAGTTGTTAACATTTAGTTGTCAAGAAGTTACCGTAGTAACAAGACAGAATGTAAAAAAAGGGTTTTTTTTTTTCTTCTCTGCTTTTATGTAGCTAAATTGAAACACCATCCTACTTTTCTTGTAAACAGATCTCTCTAATTTCAGACAGCTACGTATACATGTACAATGTACATTCTTGAACCAAAAAAAAAAACAGTACACAATGGCTTCCTCAATTCCTTTACTTCCTCTTTCATTCAATCCAAAGAAAAGGTCCATTTACATTGCAGAAAAACCAATTTAGAAAAATATTGGGTTTTGTTTTTTAACTACCATTTACATGTAATTTACTGGAAAAAAACGTTTTAAAAACGTTGATATTTGCTAATTCTGTTTAGGGGGTGAGTTGTGCGCATGCCCCACTTGCCAGTGCTTTGCATGAAAGGGAGGAGAGTCACATGACCATAAAGGTAATAATACACAGGTGTTTTGAGAATGAGCAGTTACACTGGAAAAACCAGTTGAGTTTCTGCCAGCATTTAAAATTGAAACATACTTCAGACGTGGGTTTTTTTTATTCAGGTTTTTCGTCATGTTTCGTGGGTTAGTGTTAGCAACTTCTTACAAATCTCTGGAATGTGGACAAAAATAACATGGTTTTAGCTTACAGTGTGAATGTCCCTATGGATGTAAATCAAAATTGAATATTGTATATGTAACACTCTTCTGGCTCACAGTAAGCCTACAGCACAAACAAATCATGCTATACACTGGAGATTCAAAGTTCTTTTCTCACAGCAAGCAATATTGAAGTTCAGGGCCCATTTCACAAAACTCGTCATCAGTGACAAATAAGAATTCATGTTGTTAAAGCTAGTGAAATCCTTGCTTCTGATTGGTTATCAGCAGATTTGTCACTGATTTTTGTCATTTGCCATTGGAGAAAGGGTTTGTGAAACAGGTTCCAGGAAACCAAGTTCAAAAGATTTCATGGCCAATTGCCCAGCTGAACAGCAAAACAAAGAAAAGATCATCAAGAAGGGAAGGAATTTGGCTTTAAAAATTCTCTATTAAATCGATAGTTCCTCTTGTAACAGGATATTTAAACAGATACGTGTTTAAGATTTGGGTCAGGATTCCTATAGATATATTTATGCTCTCCAAAATCTGGATTCCTTGTTTTTCCTAAGCTTAATATTAAGTGGGGGAAAGAACCTTTGTTCATGCAGGACCTTCACTGTGGAATGCTCTCCCTCCAGAGATTCATGATAGCAGATCAGTTGTAGTGTTTGAAAATAATCTTAAAACATATCTATTTAATTATTTGGCATGTAATTAATTTTTCTGTTAATTTTTGTACGTTCTACCTTTACTTCTGTTTGTTTGAAAATAATGCAGACGCTTTAAAAAAAAAAGGTGATCTCTTGTTTATGGTTTCACAAGTGCGCCTTGAGCATTCAATTTCAAGTGGATTTGGCATATTACAAATCTCATATATCGTGTTAGGTTTAAAGGTACTATGTCCCTTTTGCAGCCAACCTCAAATTCTGTAGAACTTTGCAGGAATTATGAATATGTCATGTACAGTATGTCCTATCTGTGAAATTTAAACGTTAGCAGTGTTCTCATATTCAAATTATGCAAGGAAACCTGTTTACTTGCTAGACTTCACTGTCAGGACACTATTGAGTGACTGACTGGCTTTTTTTCTTCTTTGGTAATAACATACGTGAAAAGAGTTGTAAAGGGTACATGAGCTTTTGTCTACATCAATAACCCACTTCTTGTGATGGCCAAGATTAAACTGATTGAATCTTTGCGCAACATAAAACGTATGATCATTCGGTACAATTGTCTGAAAATCAAGACTATTACTTTTGGGCTCTATAGCCCTAAAGTCGATTTGACAACTAATAATCATTATTTTCCCACTTGAAGACATTTTCAAGCCCTACCTTTTTTAGGGAAGTTCTAAATAAGTATTATCTTTCAAATGCAGTTGGAATTTAACTTTTTCATTTTTGGGGCCTGCAAATGGGACATAGTACCTTTAAGGTTAGGATAAGGTCAAGTATTGGGTCTTTGAGTTGAAATCTTGAATTTGGGGAGTTTTAAAAACTGACCAAGAAGCAATTACATATAGAGGGTGATCCGGTGATCTGTTGTCCCATACACGTTTTTTCTCCTAGTCTTTCATCTAAACTTAAAAATCATTTTCATTTTGATACCATAAAATAATATTTAAAAGCAATGGTCATATCAACAGATTTTAATTTTATAGAAAAATAACTGGTTAAATGTGTGGTACTGGATATACTGCACAGAATCGCTGTGGATTTAAATTCTGATTTTTGTTAATTTTTTTTTCTTAACTAGAATAAATTCAGAACATGAAGTATGGAAGACTTGATAAAAACTCACCTTCTTTCTTAGCACTGTGAATTTGCGACGGCTGGATTGCATTTTGAGGGCCTTGGTCAAATAATGGAGCGGCTATGTTTGTGAATTGTGGGTCTGGTCTGCTGCCCCCATTGTTGTAGCCTGTTCCGGGACTGTTGAAGGAGGTGTCAGGTTGTTTTGATCTGTGATCTGATGCTGGGGCATTAGTAGTACTGTGTAAACACCCCATGGTAACTATTTAACGGCTACTCCAAGAACATTCCAAATCTAGATCAAAAAAAGATAAAAAGATTCAAAATATACTTTCACAAGTGGTGTCACAGTCGTGTAGTTTTAAGGGGGCTCTTTGGAAGAGGCGAGATGGTTCAGGAGGAGGCGCGATGGCTCAGTGATAGTACAGTGGCAGAGCTACCAAGTGTCACGCATTATGCGTGACGTCACTTATTTCGAAGGTCTGAATACGCTCTTACACACGGCGCTCGCGTGCGAATTCGAAAAAACGCTATACGTAGGCTATACCCTCGCTCCTCGCCAAGTCATGAAAATGTCACGCATAGCTGATCTTTGAACTTGGCGTCTCTGCAGTGGTCTTGTAATCTTGAGAACTGGTGAGATAAGTACAAGTATCATATCAAAGGCAGCTATATTTACCACGGGCAACCTCTTCAGTCGTGATACTGCTCTTCCCGAGAGCTTGCAATTATCATTATTATCAATATTATCTGGTTATCCATTTATTAGACCTGGATCCAGAGGGACTGTCGATGAGACTCCTCTACCCACCTCCTCTGCCTACCTACCGTTGGTCCTCTTCAACTCTCTCGCTCTGTCGACTCCTCATTGTACACAAATTATTTCATGTAACTTATCCAATTAAAGCTTTCATAATTGTACACATTACATAGGAGTGTGGTTGCAGCCGCTCGATCCACACAGAATTCGCTAAAATCGACCCATGCTATCGTTGCATGTGGCTAGAAAATATGACACACTTGTGCTGCTTTAATATCATGTATACCACATTCAGCGTTGATGGTAATCGGCTAATGTACATGCATGACACTTGTGCTGCTTTAATATCATGTATACCACATTCAGCGTTGATGGTAATCGGCTAATGTACATGCATGATATACATGTACATGTAATAGCGGAGGCAATGAGTGGCGCAAGATCTGTAATTGATGACGATTTTAGGCAAAACCTAAATGTATTTTTTAAATCAAATAACCGGGCATCAGACAATAGCAAGAGAGGACATTAGAGGTCTAAATATGATGAGCCGAGTCACAGACTGACATAAATATCTTTGGACAAGTCTAATGTCATTTTGACCTCATTTACTATGCCCTAGTCCCAAATACCCCGAGATTGCCAGAGTACTGTAGGCATTCCTCGCACAGTTATGAGTGGCTACGCACGCTCAAATTATCACTAGCGTAAAACGGACCATAGGGATCTAGTTTTGGGTTGATTTTGTTTGGGTCAAGTTGAGTTGAAACTAGACGATTTGCAAATGCTAGCGAAACAGGGTGCCACGTATAGTACAGTAGGAAAATCAGCCGCGGTTTCTTCAGTTCTTATACATTATTTAAGCTTGGAACTGATTAATGATGGTCATTAAAGGTACGACTTTGGAGCTTCAAATTTAAAGTAGACACAATCATCTTTATTTTTCTCCCATTTGTTTTTTCCATGTGAAGGATGTGTGTATAAAGTTTAAGTTAAGTGCGAAATCTGGTATGAATCTGACCTGAAGACGGTCCTTTTTCTCGAAAGCATACATGTACATACATGTACACACAGTACATCAATGTAAATTCGTAAGTCAAAACAATGTACGTAGATCTAGTCTATTTTATTTTTATATTTCTTCTTTCTTATAATCTTACTGTCTTAATTTCATAAATGCTCCTCGGAATAATTCTACAACTTGATAACTACCGCAAAATAAGTGTTATATATATCATGAGGTCAATACCCTTTACGGCTAAAACCTCATGCATTGCTTTGCAATACCAATAATAGTAGCTATGGCGCCCTACAACCCAAAGCCCACAACCACACCATAACAACATCAGTAGGCAGTGCACTCGGCGCCGCGGCCGATTCACTAGCAAACTGCTCGCTTCACCCACG
Organism: Strongylocentrotus droebachiensis; assembly: GCA_035222895.1. Lineage (NCBI taxonomy): Eukaryota > Metazoa > Echinodermata > Echinoidea > Camarodonta > Strongylocentrotidae > Strongylocentrotus > Strongylocentrotus droebachiensis. Next base: position 49,255 of record JAVYIG010011025.1, read on the forward strand.
TCCACAACACCACAGTAGTCATTCGCACAGCACAGGGGGACACCAGCCACTGTAGCGCACCATCGGCACCACCTGCATGCACCGCTACCACTTTTTTGGACGCACCTTCGGTTCAACTTGAAAACGTGTCAGAAAACAATATACTAAAACATCTTTCCTACAATAAAGCGAGGTAATATTGGAAAATATTCATCAAGAAACAAATAAAAACTGATACTTACGAGTGTCAATCAGTAAAAGCTCGAAAAAGACAGTTTCACCTATTATCGAAACCAACCCGGAACAAGGAAGTAAAATTGTTTCAGTGAACACGTCTAGTCCGTGCTGTAACATACAACGAACTATCATGCGATTCATTCGATGCATAACTCGATGTTCAATCTTCGTTGGAGTAAACAATACAAAAGACACAAGTGCTAAAGTTAAAATGCGTTTTTAATTGGTTATGTACTAACAAAAAAATGTAGAAAACCTTCCAAATATCGTTTTCGAGCGAAAAATTACAGAGTCTTTTTCCTGCACTGGAGTCTATTCAAACCTTCTCATTTTTGTCACTTTAGATACCAACATGTTTTTGTTGCTGTACGTTGTTGTTAATTGCTTTTAATTTCGATTTCTTAAACTGAAAAACAAAACCAAATCACCCAACGTAACCAGTAAAACATTTCATTGTAATGTATAATAGCTCATTATTTGATAATTTCGTCTTGATGCACAGGGTCTATATATGGCAGGTTGGCAGCCCAAATTTATACCCCCCCCCCCCCCCCCCCTGGCCCCAAAATGAGCCTTCCGTGTGCCATAATACAAATGACATTAAAATGATAGAGATGATTATTCAAATATCATTAAGAAGTTATCCACTCAATGGCGTAATGTGAGTCCATCCCTTGAGGGGCCACTGGAACGATTGGGAGGGGGGGGGGCACCAGTTTTAATCAGAAAAGGGTGCAAATTATAGGCCTATCGAATATGGGGTTGGGTGAAAAACAAGATGACAAGAAGAACAAGAACAAGAACAATTAAGAACAAGAAACAAGAATAAGAAACAAGACTAAGAACAAAAAGAAGAAGGAGACGAAAAGTAGATGATGATGATGATGATGATGATGAAGAAGCAGAAGCTATCAGAAGAGGACTCGGAGCCGAAGAAGAAAAGAAGAAAATGACAAAAATGAAGAAGAAGAAGAAAAAGAAGGAAATGAAGAAGTTGAGAAGAAAAAGAAGAAGAAGAGGAAGAAGGAGAAGGAGAAGGAGAAGGAGAAGAAGAAGGAGAAGAAACAGTCTGTCAGTAAAAGAAAGGATCTAACTGCAGCAGAATTTGTTTAGCTAACCCCCCCCCCCCCCCCCCCCCGGGTCCCATAATTAGTTCTTACCTAGAGCTAGGGCAGGCGTCTTTGTAAATCCTTAAACGCTGACGGGAAGGAGTGCAAGGATTCACCTGACACCACCAAGGGAGCGCCCGCTGCCCATTAGCAGGTCAGAATATGAATACATTTATACCATTCATTTTGTTTACAGATCATACAGATCAATGTGACAAATAGGCGTCAATATAGCTGCCTGATAATTGTTGTATAGAGGGCATGGTGCTGGAAAGTCTTAGAGATCCTATAATAATATACATAGGTGTTTTTTTTTTAAAGGAAATCGAAATTTTCCTTAAAAAATATCGAGTAATATACAATGAAAATGTTTATTTTATGTAAATTCTTATCATACATGTCAAAGTACTTTTCAGCCTCTTTCGTATGATACTAAATATGTTATGATATTGTCATTCATGAACGAATTTGAGAGGTTTCATGTGAGTGACGCACAATCCATAATTCTGTGTAAATACAATGTAAAGAGATAAACCCTTGTAAAAAAGTACTGCAAGTACTGCGGTATTACTGCAGTAGTACTGCAGTAATACTGCAGTAGTACTGCAGTACCTGTAGTACATTATGTGGTACTTGTAGTACCTGTGGTATTACTGCAGTACTACTGCGGTACTACTGCAGTAATACCGCAGTAGTACTGCAGTATCTGTAGTACATATGTGGTACTTGTAGTACCTGTGGTATTACTGCAGTACTACTGCGGTACTACTGCAGTAATACTGCAGTAGTACTGCGGTACTTGTAGTACCTGTGGTATAACTGCAGTACTACTGCGGTACTACTGCAGTAATACTGCAGTAGTACTGCAGTACCTGTAGTACATGTGTGGTACTTGTAGTACCTGTGGTATTACTGCAGTACTACTGCGGTACTACTGCAGTACTACTGCAGTACCTGTAGTACATATGTGGTACTTGTAGTACCTGTGGTATTACTGCAGTATTACTGCGGTACTACGGCATTATTACTCCAGTACTATTGCACAATTTGCGGTACCCATGGTACTACTGCAGTACTACTACTATACTGCCGTAGTATACTCGCAGTACAATTTGCGGTACCCATGGTACTACTGCGGTACTACTGCAGTAATACCGTAGTACAATCTGCGGTATATACCATGGTATACTCTTTTTAACCTATGAATAAGTAATTTGATTATAGATTCTACATATTTCTTGCTATTTTGTCCCTATTCTTTTCGACTTTTGAGATGTCGTCCTATTTTGTTTATTATGTTTCTGGATTTAGATTGTTCTCACTGCCCATTTTCTTCCTATTTTTTTTGTACGTTTCTGGACTTGTATTTTTCTGACCCATTTTTTACTTATGTTTCTGGACTTCTGAACTAGTTTTTAATCTTTCATTATTTCCTGGCTATTTACCTTATATTATCAATACTTCTTTACAATTTATTAGATTTTGCTAGTTGCCTTTAATTTCTTATACTTTGGGGGCTTTCTTCCACTTGCTGTATTTGATATACCGGTATATACTTTAAGAAATCATTTACCAACATTTGTTTGTCAATATATCATTAAAAAAAACAGCATGTAACAACTACTTTTAAGTTTGTTTGTCATTTTGTTGGCTCCTTTCCATTTCCTTTATTGATGTACCATCATTCTTCTGTAATAGTTATTTATTCCTTACTTCCGTCATTTTATATCTATATTTCTGGCATCTCTATTTTTTCTAGCTCTTACCATTCTTTAATACTTCTACATGGTATTGATAGATTTTTTTGTGGGGAGGGGGTGGTCATAAATTACACTATTTTAGAGACGGCCCTTCAAAACAATCTACCTAAACTGTTAAAAACCCAGGAAATTAGCCAGGAAATAATGTTTCGATGGTTGCCCACCATCAAATTATGTTTGTTTTTAAACATTCAGTAGTATTAGAAGAAATTCAACAAATTGATATTGATAGTATGTCTTTTTGTGTAAATACAAATGAGTTCAAAGATGATTCAAAGAAATGCCCTCAGAACTCGACTTTCCTTTTAAAATATGGGAGCATAATTTGATTGAATGATCATTTAATTAATTAAGATTTTTCTGATTTTATCTTTGAATTAAATGATCTATCTGTCTATTTTAATCTGAATCAAGTAAAAAGGTATCTTATTAGCACAAGAATTTGCTAACTACTCCATTGTTTTGATGACCTTGAACTGATCCGATAAGATTGAATTGTAACAATTTTCCCCAAAATAAATTTACAATTATTAGTGTGTTTGCTGCCATCTAGTGGTAGAGTGCGAACATGCACTTGATTTTCAAATTCAAACCGGATTGAGAGATCTAGCTACCAGCAGATTCTACAGCAGCTTTTCAGTCATTTGCTGTTTTGCCAGATTTGTCTTCCTTTAAAACCCAGAGTATAGGGGGTAAGGATTATATTTGCACCAGCAAAGAAGAATTTTAAGAATATTTCAGAGCAAGAATTGAGGATAGATCCAACTCGAAGTCGAAGCAAAATTTCACCAAGCTCTCATACACTGATGACTGTGTACTAGAGCTACACTACAGTCCCACACAGCCACTCATGTGTGCAGAAAACGATGAACCTCGCTTTGCACTGGACTTCTATAAGCTGCTTGAGCTTCTTTAAAGATCATCATTTCCAGGAGGTGAGTAATAAGATTACACATAATACAGAATTGTGTTTGCTTTCTGTAAAAATTAGGAAATTTGATTAAGTAGAGTAAAGGAGGAGGTAATCGGTCCGTTGCTGGTTTTCGGCCGGTCCGTTGCCACCACGCTGGAAGCATGGTAAAATATAGCATATCAGATATCCCACACATACCATAACATGCCAGAGTCACTGAAGAACCACATTTGCAATGGAAAATATATCCAGGATATATCCAGATTTGGAGCCCGATTTTGTGTGAGTCGCAAGCTCAAAAGTATCTCATCGCATGTATTAAATCAATGCAGCCGCTAGACGGATACCGCAACGCACACACAAGCACACACACTAATTCAATTCAGATTCCAATTTCCGATCACCGCAGAGGTAGTTTTCGGCACGGCGAGCTCCGGCGTGGGATACCTGCTCCAGCCCCTAGTGCTATAGATCAGCAAGGAAACGCATGGCGCGCTTGCTTGCTTCCTATTGACTTTGTACATGCGGCCAAATACTGCCTCGCTGGGCCGATAACTACAATGTACCTCCGAAACAGCGAAAATCACTGAAAATGGAAATGAATATTGTCATGGCAATTCATGATTTTTTTTCTGGGATTCTTTTTTGGTTAAATAATAATAGTATTTGCTTCATGATTTGAACAAGAAATGATAATAAATATTAGGAAGCAATGAGTAAAAAAAATATATTCTTCATCTTACTTTTGATTTTTTGTAAATTTTGTTCATACAAAAAAATCCAAACGGATCGCAATTGATGATGATAGTAGATTTACTAGATTATATTCCCTACTGTACAATACTGCGTTTATGAAAAGGATTCAAACAGCAGCTGAGCGGGTTGGGTCACATGTTTTCTCAATGTAAATACTATAAAAAAAAAAAATGGCAAAGTTGATTCTTAGAAGTTAGAGAATCATACATTGTGTTGTGATTTTTTTTTCTCCATCACAATCGCGCATTCATATGGTTGTGCAGACGTGCACATGTACATGTAAGTGCATGCATCATTCATGTAGTGATCTGTCCAGTGATCATAGTAGGAAAGTAGCTAATAAGCCCGGTCCCCTCACGCCGGGGTTGGAGGGACCACAATGGTGTTCCCAAAATCTCTGGTGAAGGGGTACTTTTAACGCAACAAAGTCTGGCCTGTATTGACTTATATTACACACCAGAGATAGGGGGGTGCTTTAAAAAATCTGGCCCTTATTGACATTACACACAGGAGATTGGGGGAGGGGGGAACATGTATACGCGTACCCTAAATAACACTGAGTGGGGGAGGGCAGGCTCATCAGTCATCATAATTCATACATGTACATGTATATCATTCGGGCATCTCATCTCGTGAATTTGCAAAGAATGCAAGTACAGTTGTAGTTGTAGTTTTTATATGAATTTCATTTGTAGAGTGTATGCCACGTTTAACTCATAATTTTTGCTAGATTCAATTTGAGAGCATAATAGAATTTTTAATTTATTTTACAGGGTACATGCATCTTCGGCTACGGGAAAGTCATCAACGTGGACTGTGTGGCACTGGCACCCTCGTCTTCCACTGAACATGCAGTCTTAATTTGTAAGACTAAACTGTCCAACACACATCGAGGAAATTATGCAAGACATGGGTGAGAGTGTGAGAATTCATCTGTATGGGATCCCTATAGTGGAAACTGGAAAGCTTTTCATTATGCCAGTTATGCCGATCAACAGACATTCAGCAAGAATCTGAGAAATTAATCTTCAATACACAGCTTTTCAGTACCAAGAAAATCTCAGCGACTTCAATCAGGTGATTTTTAAGAGCGATTTTTGTTTCGGTTATTTGAAGCAAAACTTTTAAATTTGCCGCACAGATGTGACGTTTACGTCTCTGCCTGCGTTGCGAGGACCCTACGTCACAACAAATGTTGCGCAATGCATTGTGAGGAGAACCAGCTCGATGATTAACTCGTTTTTTGTTCACTAAAGCCTTACTGCACTACTTGTAGCTACTTGTACCCTCTATATAGAAAACTTCCCTAATCGGTGCTTGTTGGTCCCCCATGATCCTCTATTTCTTATGTTATTTGAGAGCTGAGTTGATGAGATAGCCACCTGTCAGTTACCTCGCTGTTTGGTCTAATCCCTTTTGGCAAAACTAGTACAGATGGCCTTTAAACAAAATTATCAAAAATAAGTCTGAGCACCATTTTCCAAAACCAAGATATTTTTGGCCTTTATAGACTTTTGTCTATCTAACATTTCATTGGAGTGGACTTGTACTTAACACTCATTAAATTGTAAAGGATGTGAACTTCTTTATGTGTATATTGAAAAATGTATACCTTTGCCTTCACATGTATTCATTTATACCGGTACATGTACATAATTTTAAAGAATTCTTTTTTAGACTATTTATTTTTGTCATGACATTTCATTGAAACTTGCCAGATAGCCTTGCTAGTTGCTACTGGTATGATGTAACCCCTTATAGTCATCTTTAAGCTGTTCAATAATGGTTCACGTTTATCTGCCAGTTTTACCAGTATTTTATCAGCAAAAGTAGATATGTTCGTGTAGTCCCATATTAACATCTTTCTGTGTACAGTGCTTGTATCTTGTGACTTGTAAAGTCTTGGCCAAATTTCTTATCATTTTGATGATTCCAGCATCCAGAACCTAGCTTGCAGTACACACCAAGAAATATGCTAGATGATCAACCTTCACTTAATTCAATCTTTCATTGTGTGCTGAAACTAACTTGTTTTCAAGATAATATATATTTGCTGTAATTACTTTGTAAGTAAGAGAGTAGTAAAATTCCACTCGCCTGGTTAAAATGTCATCTTTAGTAGTTTCCTCTTTACCATCGGTTATGTTATATTCTTTTTTATATCCTGCATCAAAAATTTGTTGGCTTTTGATTGGTTGAGAGCTCGTCACATGACCAGAAATATTTGAACTATTTTTAGAAAGTACTATATGAGAGTACTATTTGGGAGTTTTTTTTTTTTTTTTTTCTAATCTTAATTTAATGAAAACAAAATAATTTAGATCTTTTTAGATAAAAATTGACATTTTTTTTCTTCTAAATTTGTTTTTCTTCCCAAAAATGTTTTTTTTTTCCTTTTTTTTCTTCAATAAAATAATTTTTTGATGCAGGATATTAAAGAAATATACATGCCTCTATTCGAGGTACTGGTTAACACTATGGGCCTCGGTGACTCCAAAAGTACCATTTGCTTTGGGGCTAACACTATGCCCCTCAGCAAATAGTACTTCGGGGCTATGCCCCTCAGCAAATAGTACTATTGGAGTCACCTCTTGCGCATACAGTAGTTTTAACCAGAACCTCTCAAGACAGTGTATATTTGTATAATATAATATACATGTAACCTTGTTCAAAATGTGAGATTCAGGATTTTAGTATTTCCTAATGTAATTTTGAGCATCAAAAATCATGTGTACATGTCATGTAGATATAATGAAAATAATAATTTTACAGCGTTTCAATAGACGCTGTTCTTTGTAGTGGCCCATTTCTCCCTCACTTTAAATCTGCTTCAGCAATGTTCTAAATCTTGGGTGCTCGTTTTGAGAGGGTTTATTTATTTGAAAAATTACGCACCATTTTAAAGTAATGACTTCTACTTTAATGTCATGTGCAAATTAGCACAATCCTTTTCCCCAACCTATTGGTTGTTTCGTGGTGTAAGGCATTATATGACAATGTCCAGTATGATAGATATTGATAGAAGTACATGTATATTATCTGTTGCAAATTGTTTTTGTTTTTTTGTAACTTGGACATTGTTTTTTTTGGGGGTTCATAATAATCAGAGTACATGTAGTTTCATATGTTATAGTTCTATTTACTTGCCCTATCGAAGACTGTGAATACAACAATCAGTCAATGTGTATGAAGCTGGAAAACATTTTTTCCAAGATGTTATTGCAGTTTCAGAAATGGATATTTGATATGTAAAAATTAATTTGCTAGGTAAAAAGGCATCTGTGGTCAACTTCCACGTTCTTTTTAGATTACATTGTTTTGTATGGTCACATACATGTAACAAACAATTATCAAATATTCAAGGAAAAAGTTTGTTTTCCTATTGTAATGTTTTTGTTGCAGCTCAGATACAGATATTGTATAACTATACAGTTGTTTTTCATGTAAAGCATGATATCTGCCTTTCACAAAGAGTTTAAGTAATTCATAGAGCAATCTGTCATTTTGTGTGAAGCTAAAACTTGTTAGTCATAGTAGTTTGAAAGTACAATATTAAAGTAGAGAAGATAGTTAAATACCTAAACAAATGTACATAATTACATGTACCTTAAAAATAAACTTTGTTATGATATGAAATTCTTTTTTGAATATTTTCTTATTGTTGTTAAAAAGTTCATTAATTTGTGATTGTTCTTGTATCGTGTGAAAAGGATGTGCACAGGTTAATCAAAGCCAGCTCTGCAGTTGAAAACCTAAGCAATTTACCGGATATAACTACATTTATTTCTGATCATAATATTGCACTGTTGACAGTGACACAAAATGTGCTGAACAATTGTATTTCTTCTGAACTGGCTTTGTTTTTTCTCCCTGCTCTACAGTGTGAAAACTGAAAACAGTATGTAGTATGTACACAATTTTTAATGTTCAGATATTTCCTGGAGGACATTCAGAATGTTCAAGTGATGCAGTAGTACCGCAGTGGTTCTGAAGTACAAGTACAGCGGAAGTACTGCAGAAGTACTGCAGTACAAGTACCGCAGTAGTACCGAAGTAGTACCGCAGTAGTACTGCAGTACGGGAACCGCGGAAGTACTGCAGTAGTACCGCAGTAGTACTGCAGTACAAGCACCGCAGTAGTACCGCGAAAGTACTGCAGTAAAAGTACCGAGGTAGAACCGCGGTAGTACTGCAGTACAAGTACCGCAGTAAAAGTACCGCGGTAGCACCGCAGTAGTACCGCGGTAGTACCGCGGTAGTACCGCGGTAGTACCGCGAAAGTACTGCAGTACAAGTACCGCGAAAGTACCGCAGTAAAAGTACCGCGGTAGTACCGCAGTAGTACCGCGGAAGTACTGCAGGGCAAGTACCGCGGAAGTACTGCAGGACAAGTACCGCGGAAATACCGCGGTAGTACCGCAGTAATACCGCGGTAGTACCGCAGTAATACCGCAGTAGTACTGCAGTAATTGTTCCGCGGTACTACCGCAGTACATATACTGCGAAAAGCGTCCAATTTACCGGAGTAAATGTACTGCGAGTACCGCAGTACACTACCGCAGTACTTGTACTGCGGTAGTACTGCGGTACTACCGCAGTAATACCGCAGTACTTTTTCACAAGGGAAGACACAGAGTAATATAAGTAGTGTTTTCTTGTTATTCTTTACTCATCTTTCAACATTTATACAACATTGAATCCGAATTGAGTTCATTTTTAGCCCAAGTGGACAGGACAATAGTATTGAAAGAGAAAATTAAAATGAAAGCAGAGTTTCAAGTTTCAAGTTTCAAGTTTTATTTATCTTTCTTTCATAACACACTTTACAAAAAATGACATGAATATAACAGGTTTACAGAATATGGCGTTACAATAGAAAGATGAGGTGACCTTGGTTGAAAGCAAGGCTTGTGGATTTAAGGTCCCTCATGAGTAGCTTATGAGTATGTCATAAAAAATAATAATAAAAAAAAAAATCTCGTCAGATAAGAATAATGCATATGCTGACAAACTAAACTAACTTAACAACTGATAAAATATAAACATAAATAAGTATAGAGTGACTTTCAATGAATGGATTGTGTTGCTGGATAGATCCCACTCTCTTGCCTTAATGATTTGTTTAACTGTTTGAGTTCGATGACCCAATTCTCTATCATCACAAAACATGGTATTATGAAAGAGGAAAATATTCCCATTTTCGATGTATTACAATTTCAGTTTCAGTTTAGTTACTCTTATTTCACAGGAAGAAAACAAATACATTAACAAAACATATAGCATATTAACAAAATTGATATGCATGAACAATAAAAACATCTACACAGCATAAGTTTGTATCCATTGCATTTTCACTAGATAATTTTGAAATTACATGTGAAAAGGGGAATTTAATAAAAAGAATGAATATATTGATATTTATTTGATGAGATATACACTGTCGCTCATAAAGATGGAATATTTTAAAAAATCTTCTGGACGGCCATATATTATGGCTCAAGGCATAGGCACACAGAATGTTTTTGTTATGTTAGGCGCCGGGGTTAAATGCAATAAATTATTGAAAATCTATTGCATTTTCTGTTTTTTTTTAAAGATTATGGAAACTGCCCCCTACCCTAGCCCCCGCTGCGTACAGTCATGGTTCAGTGACAAAGCAATGTCCTCGTAACTGTGAGGCCCCAGGATCAAAACCGTGTCGATGTGCTATATTAGTGCCCTTTTGTGGGGCATTAATCCTCATTACTGTCATTTATGACTTGAGGGCATAGGTCCCCTAGTTGATAAGCATAGTAGCATACATATGCTTTAGCAGTCACGCAAAACACACATTGGCAAATTATTATTCAATAAAATCTGAGAATGTATACCATTATCTAGATCTATTATTTTTAAATTGTTTTTTATATAATTCCATAAATTGGAATAAAAAAAATATTCCACCTTTATGAGCGTCAGTGTAGGAAGAGAAAGTTGGATTTACTTTTTTTTTAATAATGAAATAAATTGCATATAAATCAGATTCTCCATGTGGATAATGGAAAGTGAATAAAACAAATATGATTTAGGTTTCGGTTTAGATAGTAAATAGATAGTCAAATGTATTTAATTCATCATTTAACATTTAGTTAAATTAACATACGGTATCGCATACATATAAAGACAAAATAACATAATATTACACAAATAATCATACAATACAATATACATCATAAAGGTGATCTGGACAAAATATAGAGAAAAGTGAGTATTTATGAGAATGAGGAGACAGCTAAAAAAGGAAGTGCCTTATTAGTGCTGCCACCTATATACACAAAAACTGAAACTGAAACTGCAAATTTGAAATTAGGATAAGATGAGAGTATAACTGGACAAGATTGAAAAACTTACAGCATAAGTATAAACAAGTTTAGAAAAGATTCTCACATAATTCTTTGAAAATGAGCATCGATTCATATGTTGCTCAATTTTCTCAGAATTTCTTATTTAGGGATTTGTACACTCTCAGCTATGTCAAATTTGTAAGGGCTCGGTCAGAATGTGGAAAGAGCAGATACAACCATACGAGATTGTTCACTTTTGCTTCATCACTTGTTTAGTTTTGTTCCTTATTTATTTTTACTTTTTTTTTCGTTTCGTTTCGTTGAACGATGAACAAGATCGCAAAGCCTTAAGTGTAAACCCAACTTAAAGCGTTCTCAATTAGCGTTGTGCATCACTTATAGAAATGTGCGAAGTATATAGTAATATTCCGAACATGAATTTTATTTATACTATATATCTATAGGCAATATTACCAAAAGGTACTCAAAATACAACGAAGTTAATGTTTTAATGTCTTTGCGATGGAATTTATGAGGAAGAAAAATATGAATTTGCACCCTGTTACTAAATCCAACTCGAAAACAGTAAACTGATATGATTTTTTTTTTTATAATCATGTCTATTTGTCAACCTAAATATTTGACACAATGAGATATAAAGGGGAACACAGAAGAGGGATTTTTGGCGGGTAATTCCCCCCCCCCCCCCTTGTAGAATGAGTCACAAAAGCCTCCAAATTACTTCCATACTTTAAAATTATTTCCCCCGGCAAGGTTATTGAATAAAATTTACCAATTATGTGACCATAACATGATGTAAAAAACTTTCGAGAAATCGACTCAAGGACGGTTTCAATATTGTACAATATATATTCCATATGTTCGGATTACGTAGTGCGACATTGTAATGATTGTATATTTCAATAGGTGACGCCGGAGAATGCTGCTGAAATTGCCTTTGGGTAAATCTTCGGAATATGTTCATGACTCTTCACCAACCACTCAGCAGCTTTTGAACCAACTACCATAGCGCCATCTCTTGACGAGTAAGTACTTTAAGTAAAGATATTTAGTGCGATATAAAATTATAAATGGAGTGGATGCTATACATAAAGAGAAGATGTAGTGAGGGAGAGAGGGAGAGAAAGATAGAGAGAGAGAGAGAGAGAGGGAGAGAAATATATATAGAGAGAGAGAGAGAGAGAGAGCACAAGGGGGGAAGAGAGAGACATTAGTGCAGGAGGAAAAAAAAAGGTCAGGGGAGGGGTTCATATCCCTGGTTGTAAGATGTTGACACCAAGCACATCTCCTTTCAAAGCTTTGGAGTCGACAATTTCAATAAACGACCCCTCCCCACCCGTAGTTCATAATCTGAAAGGTCAACCATAATAAAACATCATTTTAAGAATTGCCCTGATCTGGTAGCTAGAAGTGCTTTCAGAAGGAAGGCAAAGAACCGCATATTGGAAAGAAAAAAAGAAACCGTGAGGACAAATGTTCAAGATAGAAAAGAGGAAAAATGAAATGAAGGAAGTTCAGGGGGGGGGGGGGGTCTTAAAAATTACGCAACGACTCAAGGGGGGGGGGGTAAGGGTCATTTTTTGGGGTCACCCTTTTACTTTTTTTTTTTTTTTTTAATTTTAAAAGAATTGAGGGGGGGAGGTTCGACCCCCCCCCCCCCCTCCGCTGCGTACGCGCCTGTAAAGTATTATAGTAAATTGTAAATGATTTGCTTTTTTGAAAATCTTCAGCCACCATGTTGAATTATTTTTTGGGGTGAAAAATAACTATTTGTGTTTTTTTTGGCAGAGAAAGTATCGCATGTCATGGAACCTAATCCCCTTGTTCGCAATGTATCAGCATGTTCCTTTTTTTTGGGGGGGGGGGGGTGAGATAGGTTACATGTATGGTAATTGTAAATGATTCGCTTTTTTTGAAAATCTTTGGCCAAGATGTCGAGAAAAAAAATTGGGGTCAAACATTTAATTTCTTTCACCCACTACCTCTTCCAAGAAACTTTTTGAAGTTTGGTAGTAAGATAGGCCTATAAAATGTGATCCTTAATCCTCCGAAACAGCTAAAATAACTTTCAAGCTATAGTATATATTAAAAACTAGATAAACTACACTTAAATCATCCCCCCCCCCCACCCCCTCCCCCTGTTCCGTGACCCAATCCCGATACAGTCATATCGCAAGCCATTATATTGCACCTGTCGCGAGAATGTGACACCAATATACCACGTAAAAACAGGCCCCCACCCTCTTTCTGTACCTCTCATACGAGATTCATCAAACATCGACGGTACCGTAATATGGCCGCGCGAGTCATCGTCTCAAGTAGTTTACTCATATATATACGACACGCGCGAACGCACGTAAAAACAAGTGTATCAGCCATTTTCGTACGTTCGGCATGTACACAATGGGGTGAAAACCGTTGGAATTCATGCAATTAATTTGCACTTTCTAAGAGTCGTCATTAATAAGTTTCAGTTTGTAAGTATACTTACTATCTTAAGCTAGCTCATCATTTATTCTAAATGTTTCATCTATTTCAGGGAAAGCATATCTTTGGAGAAAATTAGCTCTATCTGCGCATACCTGCATACCGGGCACCGGAATTGCGAGTGTGGCCTACCGATGAGAATGGGATATTGGTAGATTGTCGCCCGGAAGTTCAGCGGTGCAGTGGGAGTTGTGGACAGTAGCCTAAGCTGAGCTGTGTGGAGCTAAATTTTTATTGATAGTCTAGTAATATGAGGCCTGAGGCGACACCTGTGCTGCTCGAAATCGAAGACTCTAACTTTTATGTAACAAAAAATCTGTCAGATTGAAAGTATTTTTGTAATGTGAAAATTAAAGGTATTTAAGGTAAATTTAATTCAACTTTCATTTGTTTCAATTAAGCAGGCAAGGGAAAACAAAAACGGGTAGATCTAGAGTCTAGATCTAGATTTATTTAAAGACCAGTTTCAATCTGAACTGACATTTTTTATAAACATACAAATGTAGGTCTAGTCAATTACAAGTCATTTGTAGGGGCGCTGGTCCGAATTGAGGATCGTCCGCACAAAAGAGGATATCCTCGTATTTGCAGACAAAGTGTGCCCTAAAAAATAAGTATCATGCATAATTTCACAGACGTTTTTTTTCTTCAGCGCTCTGCAGGTTTTGAGGTCCCAATCCGCGCGCTGGCGATGCGAAAATCGGATACCCCCAGTACACCGTCTACTTTTATGGGTTGTCCGTCTTCCCCAGGATTTATCGCCCATAATAGTCAATGTATTGCGTCAAGAAAATTATCGCAGAATCCGTTTTTTCACATTGCCAACGCGTACGCGTGTACCGGAAATCAGAATAGTCAGTGAAATGCGGACAATCCTTATTTTTTGCAGACACGTCTGTCTGTGTTACGAAGATGATCCTCATTTGTGCCGACTATCCTTATTCTCACCCCTCCTAGTCATTAACATGAATTTTTCTAGTTGCTAGTTGTGCTGTTTTGTCAGAAAAAAAGTGTTTCTTTTGCACTTGAGAGTTCTATTATTATAAATATTTCTCTATCAGACTATCAAAGAAGTTTTGAATGAGTCTAGAAATCTAATCGTGACAAGAAGACCATCTAAATCATGATCTAGCCGATGTCATGTTATGTTTTCTTTGATTGTCCGAACAGATTACCTCAATTTTAATTCATAACCATTGGTCATGGGTCTACTTTT